>PVIJ01012989.1:0-47075 GCA_004024925.1 Scalopus aquaticus | reverse complement strand
TGGATCCAATCATCTATTTTTGGACATCTGGGTTGCTTCCATACCTTTGCTATTGTGAATAGTGCCGCAATGAACATACGGGTGCATGTATCCTTTCGGATTAGTGCTTTTGTGTCCTTTGGGTAAATTCCCAAAAGTGGTATTGCTGGGTCGTATGGGAGCTCCATGTTTAGCAATTTGAGGAATCGCCATACAGCTTCCCACCCTCACTCAACCCTCTGTCTCCACCCTCAGAAACAAAGACGTAAGAGGGGCAGTGAAAACACTATTAGCACTTTGTGGTCCGCTCACATATTAGTATGTGTTTTCGTCACCAGTATCAGGTGGCCACTCACGTATTAATACATGTTCATCTAGTCTCTGGTTTCTCATGCCACGGTAGATTTATTTGGAACTATTAGGAGCTATTTCTTTGATCGGACTCAGTCTAGAAGCTTTATACATTGTTTTGGTGAAAGTGTACGGTGTTTTATGAGAGATATTACAGGTTTTTTTTAATCCAGTAGTTCAGGAGTTGTGTGTGTTTTACTGAATACTTATACCATTCATGCTGTGGCACAGAAAATGGCCGGCCCCAGGGCTGGTAAATTTAAAGGGCACTGGCACACAAAGTGTTAAGATGGGAGTGAGTCAATATGCTTGTGACATGAAAAGTATGATGGAGCCTTTCTTCACTAAAGTTTCATCCACCCAGCTGTTCATCAATAACTCTGTCAATAACACTGTCAGCGCCTATTCAGCTAATACTGAGGTCTCAGAATTCTTGGTAACAGATGTGAGTTAAACAGTCTGCTTGAAGACCAATCAATCTAATAAAAAAAGCAGCGTAAAATCAAAAAAGCATGTAAAAGCAAAATGAAACACCCATGTTGAAATTTCACTGTCATAAACGTAGTAAAATATTCTTTCCTTACTTGACAATGAGACTTCATACTTGTTGTAAATATGGGAAAAAACCAGGAGGTGCAATTCCTATGGAAAAAAGACATTCTTCATTAAAAAAATTTTAAATGTCTTTTAATTTCTTATTTTTTTTAAGATTTATTTATTTATGCACACAAGCTGGGGTGTAGGCCAGAGGTATATGTGGGGGGTGTGAGAGGATTCACCAGAGACCGAGTGGGGAGCAGAACAGGCCGATTGACTGAAATACACTGCTAAGGGGAGCAGCGGGCAAGACAGGAGAGGTCTGCTGTGCCCTGTGGGTCAGCTCCCTGGCTGGGGATCGAACTCAGACTCAAACTCGTGAGGCAGTGGCTGCCGATCGCTTCAATAGTGCTGAGACTTAACTCCTTGCACCACCAGGAAGGCCCTAATTTCTTGTTTTTAAGGTAGAATTTGTTATAAAATTTGTCTTCTATCTTTTAATTTATTTAAATGACCCAGTGAAATACATTCAATATTTTTTCAATACTGTTATTCTTTTTTAGAATAGTACTTAATATTGAGAAGAATTTAGGCCTGTATTCCTAGGTACTATGTTACCTATATGAGAAAATAACTTTTATGACTTGCAGCAAGAAAACTTCTGAAGTAATGCAACTAAAGCAAGATCTCATATTTCTCTTTTTTTCCCATGGCAATGAGCATATTTATAAAGTGGGGAAAACTTGTGAAACTGTTATATATTGCTTGTGAAGAATGGTTGTTACAAGCTAGGTACTTAGGTGAAGTAACTGACTGGAGCACTTATATAACATAAGGATCAAAACAGAATGTTTGATGCAGGCAGTATACTAGGTTGTGAAAGGGACTTGATGACTGCAATGGATATTTGAAAGAATTACTGAAAATATTTGGAAAATTTTGTGATAAATGTTGTATGGTAAATGTTAGCTTTTTCTTTTTAAGCCTTGATCTAAATTAATTAGTAAGAAATGTAAAAATCAACTTGTACATATTTAAATAAAGTAATGCACTTCTTGTAAATGTAGATATGATTGATGAGTAAAGTAAGAAGTGAAGATTTAACCTCCTAAAATCCAGGAGTGTCCTAATTTTTTCATTTATTAGTACCAATAAGCTAATGCTGTTTATTTTTCAAGAGCTAAAGTAGTTAAATATTGCTTACACATAATAAAAAAAATAAGACATTTTTGTGTACTTGGGTCTAGCGAACAATTTATATATCCAAACCCTTGAAAGACAGAGTGAAATGTTAGCAAGGGTGAGGTGAAATATATACTGAAATATATACTGTCTAGACTGCAGCTAGAATAAATTTGTACCATCCTTCTGTAGAAAATTATGAATATAGAATATTTATACTGCTTGATATAGTCATTCTATTTTTGGGAAAAGATCTAAGGAAAAGCTTTCAAATACAGATAAAAATCTTTATATGTAAAAATGTTCAGCACTTTCTTTATAGTAACAAATAATTGCAAACAATTTAAGTGAAAACCTCAGGGAATGGTTAAATAAATGACTGGCATATACATAAATGAGACGTAGCAATTAGAGGGTCCATGGTGAATGAAGGGCAGAGGAATGATTGGGGAGGGAGGGATGGAAAGGGTCCTCAGGGCCCAAGCTCAGAGAAATGGCAAGGCGCGCCACCTGGTGGCAAGGACGGGTTATGCGGGCACAATGGAGAAGAATGAGAACTGGGCGAAGGGGGTAAGGACCCCGCAACCTCAAAGCGCAGAGCTCTGAGCCAATCCGCACATCCATTCTACCTTAATCCAAGGTGAGGAACCGGGTTTGTTAACTCATCTGTGGTCACTCTTAAATGATTCCGATCAAGTTTTTAAATCCAAGTAGATCTGTTTTGCCATTTTAGTGACTTCCTGGAATTTTCACTGACACCATTTTTAGAAAAGACGCGGGATATTTGCCTCCATTTCATTTTGAATTTCCAAAATCAGGCTGTAGCGGGACTGCCGGGTGGGCGTAGCCACCTGGAGTGTATTGGGAGTGTGTCCCGCCCCGCCCACGCAAACCTGCCATGAGCATCTGCGCAGCCCCTGGGACCGCGCATGCGCGCATCCCTGCCTCCCTGCGGAGCCCGCTGGCTTGCCCAGAATTTGGGCGGATTTGGTGCCCGCTGGCATCGTGGTCTCTTCTGAAGCGGGAGGTGCTTTAATCTGGGGACCTTCTCGGGCCGTGAGAAACAAGGTAAGCCAAAGGAGAGGGGAAGGTGAAAACATCTCCATGTGGGTGGCTGACTGCCGAGTGGGTCCCCTCGGAGGACGCAGTGCAGGAAGGGCTGGATGTGGAAAACTGGGGGCCTTTTTTTGCTCATTATTGGGCTTGGAGGAATTTAGGGGTCCGGGTTCATTCCTGAGCCTGACCCCCTGCGTGTCCCGCCGCCCCTGATTGAAGAAGCTCTTTCTGCGCGCTCTGCCCCTGGCACCTTCGTGCTAAATGGATGGCACCGCGGGGGGTCTTCTGGGCGCTGTTCTGCTCCCCTGACCTGTGTGTTTTCATCGCAGTGGGTATACCTTAGGGTTTGGGGACCATATGGTAACATATCTGGGCCTGCTCTCGCCCCTCCCCGCCCCAGGTCTAGCAGGCGGGAGGGTAAAGCCGCCTTCCAGATGCCCGGTCTGAGCAGCGCCCCCTGTTCTGTCCAGAGCATCTGACTCCGAAGGAGAAGCGGCTCTCTTCATCCCCCTGCCTACCCTGGAGGCAGATGGTGAAGATTTAACCCGGGGTGCTCAGCCTCTGCCTCCCCACAGGACGTTCTTTAGAAGGGAGGAGATTAAACCCTCCAGCATCAGCATATGTTTAGGTCGGAACAGGCTGGAGCCCAAGCCCCTCCCCTGCAGATAATGCCTTTCTCAGTGCCCACGGCTCCGTCGTCCTCTCCATAAAACTAAATTCAAACTTGTTTTTGGAGGAAATCTGCCAGGCTGCTTCCTGGGTTCAAATCCTCACTTTCATTATCTGATAAACTCTTAACTTTATTTAAGACCTTGTCCAGTTAACAGTTTGAAGTCAGGGAGCAAGATGCCTCCAGTTTCACTCTCCAGAGTGTTTTGGCTCTTCCGCATCCTTTGTGCTCCACACACATTTCAGGATGGTTCGTTCTGTGTCTGTGCAAATTGCCATTGGAATTTGCATCAGGATTGCATCGAATCTGTAGTTTGCTTCGGGAAGTCTGCACCTTTCGGTAATATTAATTATTCCAATCATGATCGTAGACTATCCTTCCATTTATTTGTTTTCAATTTCTTTCAACAGTATTTTCTAGTTTTTCATTGTACAGGTTTTTTTATTTCTCCTTCAGTGAATGTTTTCCCAAGTGTTCGGTTCTTTTTGATCCAATTGTAGATGGTACCGTCCCTGTTGACTCTGATGGGTCATTATTAGGGACCCATCGTTTTTCTACATGACTGAGTTTTGTATATTGATTTTGTATTCTGTGACTTGACTGAATTCATCTTTTCTAACAGTTTTTTATTTTTTGGTAGAGTGATTAAGAAATTTGAAATTTAAAAACTCCTACTATTTCCACCACATCCTGGATCATCTGCAACACCCAACACATTATGTGTACTAACAAAATCTTCCCATGGTGCCTCTTAATGATGTGTGGACTCCTACAAAAACTCTTAACCTCATGACAGCAGGTGGATTTTTGGGAAATTCCAGACTATTTTATGCATAGACTGCCTCATTTTTCATCTCCACAAGCATATTTAGAATACTTGTTACTTAAAATACTCATTTTAACCATTGTAGTGTATGTGAAGGAGGTTGTGATTATAGTTTTAATTTGTATTTCCATAATGATTAGTGATGTCGATACTGCAGTTTCAGGTTTTCGGGTCTAGTTTCCCAGCCAGGAATGGACCCCAGGCTGCAGTGGCAGCACTGAGTCCCAGCCACTAGACCTCCAAGGGCTGGTGTCTCACGAAGCGGAAGCCGCAGCAGGAACTTCACTGACTCTCAGGCAAGCAAGTGAAAAGTTTATTAAGAGAAAAGGAGCAGAAGTAAAGTGGGACTCCCAGGCCCGTGTAACCAGGCCAGGGAGGGGCAAGGGAGCAGAAGTGGAGTCGTGTCTCAGGGAACATAGACCTTCTTTCCCTAATTCTAAAGCCTCTTCGGTCTCTTTGTGACTGACTGGACAGTTCTCTGTGGTCTCACTCACTCTGCCTTAATGTCTCTGTGCCCAGAATTACAGCTTGTGTGCCAGGCCTTACCTTAAAGTCCATTTTCTTTTATGTCCTGTTGCCCCTAGTCCTGGGATGTTTGATTAGTCCCCTTTGGAATGTATTGCCCTTATTTCTGGAGCCTTCCTTATTCCTCAGAGGCTTTTCCTATTCTATTCTGAACCTAGAAGTTGTCCACTTGCCCAGTGACTCACAATGGGGAGTCTTTTCAGGTGCTTGTTGACCATTTGTATGTGTACTTTGGAGAAGAGTCTGTTCAAGTCCTTTACCCACTTTTTCAATTGGTTTGTTTTTCCTGCAGAGGCAGGAAAAAGACCATCCTGACCATCCCCATTTCCATAGTGTGCTGATAATTTCCTTTCACTCTGTGCACTTTTGTCTTTCTGTAACACCCAGTCTATACTACAGTTTGCAGTGTTTTCTTCCCTGTTACTAATTCAGCATCTGTGTTTTAAACAATATTTTTATTAATCTTTGCACAATGAGATTTTTGGGCTTCTTATTCTGGCTGAAATTATCTTTGAAGTAATCCCTCATCAGACCACATGGATGCAATGATGTCTTATATTGGTCTCAGGGACAGCACTGGAAGAAACCCAGGATGTTCCTACAAATTGAATGAAAAGTTGTTTTTGCAGGTGAAGCAACCCAATTATGTTAATAACTGTCAGGTATAGTTTGTGTCCAAATATGCATACATATTTCAAGTAAGCAAAATGTTACCTTTTTAAAAGGCTTCAAAAACTTTTTGCTAAAATAAGTAGATCAAGAGATGTGAGGGTACTGCTCCCCCCTTCAGCCATAGGGTTAGTTAGGGTTGTTTTTGTTTTTTTTTTGTTTTTTTTTTTGGATTATATACTAAACACAAGGACAGATTTTATAAGTGAGTGTAATAAAAACACTGGCAATAAAAACTAGTTCCCATTCCTTGAGGGACTTCCGGTAACCATCACACATCAGAATGAATGAAGTGAATGAATCAGTGGTAAATGAGGACCTACCCAGGGTGGTGCCTCTTCTCAACTTGACTGGCTCAAAAAGCTGTTCAGATGTTAGTGTCTTTGAGGAGCTTCTCGCTGCCCCTTTGTGCCCTGTCATGTTTGGCTAGCAGAGCCCTTATCTCCTGTACTCTCCCCAGCACTGACTGGGGCCCCTGAGGGGAGGCCACGCCTGTTACCTTACAGTTGCTGAAGAAAGGGTACCCAGGAAATAGTTAGCTGCCCTGGAGGCTACCGAGAACTATAAGTGAGCCCTGGTAATGCCTTAAAAGGATGTGCAAAAAGGGGGCCTCCCTGGTGGCGCAGCGGTTGAGCTCTGTGGAGCAGTCTGCAGTTCGCCCGGTCAGGGAGATTCCCACATGGCATGGCAGACCTCTCCTGCCTCGCCCGCTGCTCCCCTCAGCAGTGTGTTTCCGTCGATCTGCCTGTTTTGCTCCCCACTGTGTCTCTGGTGAACCCTCTCGCCGCCCCACGCCTCTGGCCTGTACCCTTGCTTGTATGTATAAATAAATAAATCTAAAAAAAAAAAAAAAAAAAGGATGTGCAAAAAGACAATCGCCTAAAGTTTGAGTGGTAGATTTATCATATCTTGGTACTTCATAGAAGATTCACCCACTCCTGGCCCCTCCATCTTTAAAGTCCCTCATTCACACTTCACTCCTGTTCATCTACTACCACTACCTTCTGGCTTCCTTTTCTTCAAGAATATCTCCACCACTCCCCCCATAGTCACCCCACAGGAACTGCCCCCCCATTTTTTTATTTCCATGTCCTCATTGTCAAATATTGAAAGCAGCTGACTCAGGGACCCCACTTACCAAGTAGGAGCTCATATCTTTTGAAGTCTCAGGTGGTTTGGTTCCTTTCACCATCCAGTGTAGACAGCAAGGTAACTGTGACCTTGGGAGTTTTGAGGGCTTTGGTGGGGCAAGATGGTACTGCATTTGAGGCTGCAGATAACCAAGTCTCAGAGAGGTATCTTGTCATTTGTCAAGGAAAACTTTTTAAAAATGTATATTTTTATTTCAGAGATTTACTTCCATAGTTTTCATTTATAAATCTCATTTGTTTAAGAAGTGCTCCCCATGCTGTCATGTTTGATATAGTCTGATGGCTTCGGCAGCAGAGGTGGTTTCTCAGTTGATTACACAGTATGTGTCCAGGCACCAACCCAGGAACACCCCGGGGCCTCCAAGTTCACACTCTCTGAAGACATCCAGCCACCTGTACACACTGAGACAAAGCGGACTCTTGGTATAAAAGCACTTTAGGAGAATTAGTGTTCATTGAGAGAGAAGATAAGAAAGGATTGTAGTTTCCTGATAAAACACCCCATTACCCATCCCCCAATGGGTAAATAACCACCAGAGTTAGCCCAAAGCAGGGCCGCTGAGGTCCAAAAGCTTGCCAGAGTCTTAAGACATCTTTTTTTTAAAATTTATTTATTTATGCATACAAGAACTGGGGTGTAGGCCAGAAGTATGGGGTGGTGAGAGGACTCACCAGAGACAGACTGGGGAGCAGAACAGGCAGATCGACTGAAGTACACTGCTGAGGGGAGCAGTGGGCAAAACAGGAGAGGTCTGCTGCACCATACGGGAAGCTCCCCATACGGGAAGCTCCCTGGGCCAGGGCCTGGGATGCCTGGGATTGGCTGCAGTGGCTGTGGATAGCTTCATAGTGCTGAGACTTAACCCTTTGCGCCACCAGGGAGGCCCTTAAGACACCTTTTAATGGGGATCACAGGAAGGCGGTGGGCATATGAAGCGAAGCAAGTCTGGGATGAAAGGAGCAAAATCAAAGTACGAATCAACAGCATGGCTGCCATCCTCCCCCTCCCTGCCTCTTCAGTCACCTTGGGGGCGGCAGCGTGGGATGGGAGAAAGAATACTCTAAAGTCCAAGTGAGAGAGGCCTCGCAGGGTGCATACCTAAAGAAAGTGCAGCCCCGGTCTTTGGCCAGTCTCTTATTTACTGAGAACCAGGTTCAGAGAAGATGGGCTAGTATGTGGAGAAATGTACATGTGTGGTGCGTCATTTGGCACAAGCTAGGGCAGAGCAACCCCCTATTGCTTGGAGGGCTCCCCGTACTATCTCTAGTCCCTGTTCTTCCCTAACTTTCTGCTTCTTTACAAGGAAGGTGTTCTAGCTGATTTTGCTAATCTGCTGTTCTCAGCAGATTCTGGCTTCCCAGGATGTTCCTCATACCAGGACTTTTGCCCTGGTGAGAGGCCTCCTGGCTGACTCTATGTTTTAGCTTGACCAGCAGGAACTGTGGTCCCCAAGACAACAGCCCCAATAATGAAGGCTGGGGATCCTACAGTCCGTGGTGCAAGTCCAAAGCCTAGAAGCCAGCATGCTCTTCTCTTGCAAGAGTCTCTGGCGCCCCCTGAGCTGTGTCCTAGAGCCTCTGCTGTCAGCTCAGCCCGCCCCTCCCTGAGTGGGGCCTGGGAACACGGCCCCTCCCTTAACTCAGGTAGAGCTGCTGGTTCCGCTGCATCAAGCATCCCTGTCCGTGGCAGGGCCGTGAGGCTGGACTTTCACGTGCGATCTTAGTGGCTCTGAGGGACTGTACAGCATCAGGCTGTCTCATCGGGGAGATTAAGCCTCACTCACAGAGGTGCTTTCTTCTCATTTCTTCCAGGATAATAGCATCAGAGATGGAGTGATGCTATTTGAAAGTTAGCTGGTCAAGGCAACACAGAAGACCTTAGACTAGGTTATGGATTCAAGTGCTGGTTTCTTTAGATCCGGTGAGTCAGGAGCGCCTGGCCCTGCACCTCGGGGACCCCGCCTCCACCTCTGAGCTGGGCCCTGGGAGACCTTGAGGGAGGCTCCGCAAGGTTGAGGGCTCAGCCCCTCCCTTCCCTGCCACCAGGGTCCCTCCCGTGGGCTTTGCTGTGGCATTTCCTCAGGTCTGATTCAGTGTCCCCGATGGCCAGTCTCTTCCTCTCACATTTGGCCAATGTTACACACAGAGGTTCTCACTGTGAGAAAGTTCTGGTCCCTCGGCCTTTTACATGTCCCTAATTTACCCCTTACCTCCTTTATTTAGCTCCACTCTTCAATAGTGTTTTCCTGTCTTTAGCAGTTGCTTCCCCTTCCTTTTCACCCCAGCTTGTATGCATAAATAAATCTTTAAAAAAAAAACAATTTCATTTAAAGGCACTAGAAAATAATTTATACTCCTAGAATCATTACTATTCATGATATGTATTAAAATATCAAAAAATGCTTGAGAAATTTAACTTTAAGCCTTTTATAGTCTCTTGAGACAAGTATCTTTAACTAGATAAAAAGATGATGATAGATGATTGATCGCCAGATAGGTAATAGATATGCTAGGTGAAAGATATCAAAGGTTATAATCACGAAGTCTACAATCAGTATCTCAACATAATCAGGCAACACAAAATCATGGCTTTTACTTACTTTGTAACACTGTATTCCTTATATGTAAAATTGGCTTCTTTATTATTGCAAGATTGCCTTTTTTCCTCATAAATAAAGATAAATAGCTCTAACAAGAGAAAGAAACTAGAAAATCATTGTAATTAGAGTTATCACAGACTCTAATCCAAGGATTTTTCCTACTTTCTTCAAATTCACCAATCCTTTTATCAGTCTTATTAAGCTTTCTGCCATTTTAGTAATACCTCAATACTCATTCCTAAACCCCTTGTTTGTCTTATCCTTCATGCATCCATATGGAAAACCATCAGGACTGGATGAGTTCAACTACCCATTTCTCTTCTCATATACCCAAGTGACTGGCTACAGATGCAGCAAGCACCCACAAGAGGGCAAAATGGGACCACTGCCTCTTTGATTATCCGGCACCTCACTCTCCTCAACATCTCAGTAACCAGTGCAAACCACTTCAATTCTCTTCAGATTTCTGATTACAAATCCCTCCCACAACTTCTTCCCTCTGCAAATAACCTTAACTCTAGTCTATTTCCTAGAGATTTTTTTATTTAAAAAAAAGGCAATTTGACAGGCATTTCTCAACTCACCCTTTCCTTAAATGCTAAAACATTTTTATGTAACTATCCTCTCTTGTTTCCTAATACAACCACTCTCTATATACTCTGGATCCCAAGTTCGCAGATTCCCAGGTTTCTTAGAAATCTTACACTAGCAACTTTTTTCTTTCAAATTATGTTATTGTGTTACTGAGATAAAGTGGGTTTACATCACTGCATCTGCTTTGAGTTTATGAGTTTAACCCTTCACAGACGTATGTTTTCACACCACACCCACTACCAGTGCCCCAATAATCTTCCACCATGTTTCCTTGGGTCTCCACCCTCCTCCCATTCCTACCCTGCCACCTTCCCTTTCTAATTGCCTCAGTTTTTCAGTCAGATACAAGGTTTTACTATTGATTTTGTTTGGCTGACCTTTTGTTTTATTTCTCTGTATTCCACGTATATGTAGGACTATCCAACACTTGTCTTTCTTCTTCTGTTCTTACTGTCACAAATGGCAAGGGTTCATCTTTTTTAATAGCTGAGTAATATTCCATTGTGTACACATACACAATTTCTCTAATCCATTCCTCTGTATTTGGGTACTTAGGCTGTTTCCATAACTTATATATTATAAATATGACTACACAGAACATAGGAGTGTGTGTGTGTGTGTGTGTGTGTGTGTGTGTGTGTGTCTACACACACGAATTAATGTTTTGTATTATTCGGGTTGATTCCCAGAAGTAGAATTCTGAATCACACGGTAGGTCTATTTTTAATATTGTGAGGAGTTTCCATCACCTCTTTTGCTGAACCCCTTTCCCTGGGGTTCCCATCTGAGTTCCAGTCCTGTGGGGGCTTTCTCCTTGGGTGCTGTCCTCAGTCCTAGTGCCGGGAGACTCTCCCTGCGGCCCAGTCTCTGTAGCTCCACTCTTCCCTCCCACCTGCCAGTCGGCGCTGCCCCGGTTGATCCTTGTGTTCATGTTTCCAAGTTCCAGTGACTGGCGGGGTTGCTGCACCTTGAGAGCGTCCTCCCTGAGTCAGGGAAAGATACATTTGGTCCCTTCAAACTCCACCTGGGAATGTCTGGGCCACATTCCTCTATACTCCGTGGGTGCTTGCTGAGGTTCTCACCCCCACACCACAGGGCACTTTCCCCACGGCTGCATTTCCTCACTGTCCTTCAACTCCCATTAGAGATCCCATTAGGTTCCTTAGCCCGCACCTCATGCCTGGTCCTACATCAGGGTTTGTAGAATTTGCTGAGACAACACTCCTCTGTGAGGCCCCAGGTTTTCTTGTAGTCGTCAAATGCTGTGAAATAAACCATGTGAGCTGTTTACAAGGGGTAACTAGCTCGCTGTGCTGCGGTTGTGGGGTTCAGTGGTTGCTCGTGTCGTGTCCCCAGTGCAGGTGTGTGGAGGGTGAAGCCTCACTTTGTGGGTGGGCAGCAACCCAGGTGGGCAGCGTCGATGCTCAGCCAGAGGCTAAGAAGAGGCGTCCCCCGCGCACTCTATGGGGCTTTGCCCACCTCAGCTGGGGCCCAAGGATCAGGAAGCGCAGGTGCTCAGGGTGTCCTAGGCTGATTAGAGCAGGCCCAGAGGAGACCCCTTTCCACATGCCATTGTAGATGAGGTCACAGGGAGCCCTGAGCCTCCAGGAGACAGAGAAGGCGCCCTCTGGTGGTCTGTGGCCAGGTGACATCTCAGGACAGCAGTGTTGTGCCTTCACAGGAAGATGGGTCTGCCCTCCTGCCCCCTCTCAAAGAGCAACATACAATAGACAAGAACAAAGTCACCAAAATTTTACAAGTTCTGAAGTAAAGTGCTGTCACAAGGAGCAGATGCTGGGGCCAAATGCTAGGGTCTCTGGCTGCTGGGCGGGAGCATCTGCTTCCTTCTGAGAGTTGCTCCCCCTTCTAGATTGAGGTCCCCCTGTGTGACTTTCTGGGGTACCTGAGTGTGTGCTGCCTCAGGACTGTCGTGAGACCAGAGACACAGCCTGGTGTCAGGGGCACACAGAGTCACAGCTTTGTCTGCCGGGAGCTCCAGGCCCGTGGGCCAGGGCTCGGGGCCACATGTCAAACAAACTCGATAAAGGCTTAGGTATGGGTGCTACGGATATACGAGGTGTTGGGTGGACGAGAGCATGACGGACAAAGGGAGACAGTTGGTTGGACCCGTGGCTGGGCTGATGCCTCAATGAAAGGACTGATGAGCACACGAGCTAACCAGCAGTCCCGGATGCCTGACGAAGCAAAGGCAAGAGGAGTCAGGAAAATGAATTGATGTTCAGCAACAGAGTGATTATCCCAGTGATAGTGAAGGAGAAAGTTGGGTAGGAATGAAGACACTCGGGGTCACAGGGGTCTCAGCTTTGATAACACCCCGAAAACGAAATTCCATAGGGTGACCATCCCCAGAACAACCTCTGCGTTGACCCAGATTGGTCATTTGTGCTCTCCAAGAACCTGAGGGCATCCTCTCAATGACTCCTTGGTCCCACTGGCCGAAACCAACCAAACGAACCAGAGAAAACCCGTTTGGATTTCAGCCAAGCAGAGGGAGACACAACATAGATGCACCACCATCCCCCTTGCCCCTCTGCAGTTACCTGCTCGGGACCCCTTTCCATTCAGAGACGTTTCCTGTCCTCCTTAACTTGCAATACATTTCTCTCCAGGCTCACTCTCTTATTGAATTCTTTCCTCACCAAGGAAAGGACTAGAGCCCAGCCCGATTCAATAAGAGAAGACATTCACTTGGCCTCTGCAGAGGGAGAAAGTGAGTGCTGCTAATGGGCTACTGGTTCCCTACCCCCTGACTCTGCCAGAATGAAGGAGGGGAAGGGGAGGCCCAGGGCCCTCACCTCTGCATCTCCCTTCTGACAGTGGATCTGGATGATCCCCAGGGCCTCTGCAGGCTGGAGAGCCCAGGACCCTGGAATGCGCATCAGGGTGACTGACTTGGGCAGAGGTGAGAGGGAGCTGGCTCGGTCTGCAGTGCACCTCGTCACCTGCAGGTGGCGCCTCTACTGCATGTTACCCTGGCAGCTCTGGGCTTAAGCCACACTCCTGTGGGCTGGGCCACACCCCCACCCCAGCCGTGCCACCAGCCTGTGGGGCCCCTAACCTTGGACTCCTGGAGGGAAGAATGTGTGTCTTCAGTCTTGTGAGGAAACTTGAGAAGTGAGGAGACCTCCCCAGGGCTGGGAGTGTTGACTCGGGTGACTGCCAAGTGGGACCAGGCTGAAGAAACACCCAGTGAGGGAAGGGGTAGAAGTGGAGATGTTGGGGTTGGGTTAATTTGGGGCAGGGCTAAGTAGGTGGACTGCAACCAACCAGTCCAAGGCCAGGTCTGGAATGAGCAGATTCACTGTCTATTCGGGCAGATGGACAAAGGGAATGTTGGAGCCCTCGATAGATTGATAGCCCTTTAATGCTGGTGCCCCTCTTTTTTCCCCTCTCTCTCCTTTTCCTAATAAAGCTGTCCTTTTGAAATATATAGAAAGGGCCACCTTGGTGACCTAGGGATTAAGTCACTGTGCTGTCACTGCTATGGCCTGAGTTCCATCCTGGCCAGGGAGCTGACCCACATGGCGCAGCAGACCTCTCCTGTCTCACCCGCTGCTCCCCTCAGCAGTGTATTTTAGTCAGTCTGCCTGTTCTGCTCCCCACTCTGGTAAATCCTCTTACACACACAGCCCCGTACCTCTGGCCTATGCCCCTGAACTTACACGCAAAAAAATTTTCAATAATAATAAAAAATAAAATATATATAAAAGAAAATGAAGAAATATGCAAGGATATGTTGTCCTGTATGATCCAGAAAGGAGTAGGTAAGAAAGAGACTTGCTCACGACAAGCTAAAAAAAGACTCCCCATCTCTAAATATTATAGGGCGGGGCATATATATGGCCTGGAATGTGCAGAAAAGTATTCTTGTCTCAGATCACCTTCATATCTGATAAATCGTTTTTTGCCCTTGAGTCAGCGAGTGACTGGGTCCTCTGCTCATCCGCCCTGATGTCATCTGTCCCGTTGTAGCTGAGTGGACTTGCTCACTGCTCTCTGCCACTGTCCTCCACTGTCCCCTGAATGTTCCCACTGCCAGGAATGGTGACTTTGGGGGATTAACTGAGTGACAGGCGTAATTCATGTTTCATCTGGAATTTTCCTTTCTCTGAGTTTGTCACTGTGTGAAGTGTTCACTGGGAGGTGAAATCTCTCCCTGGACGTGCTGGCTTTTACAAGAGGAGATTCTGAATCAACCAGGCCTCTGCCTGTCAGCCTCCATTTCATTCCAGTCACCTCAGACAGAGTCTTCCTTGTGACTTTCTGTAGTTCATGAAATGAAAATGAGAATCATACACATAATGTATGTTCCAGTGTTTAAGATTCTTAAAATGTGACTCAGTGCCCCCTGCCAATTTTTAATGTGACATGGAGGAATTAATATTATTGTATATTTCTGATAGGAATGTAAAATGGTCTACTGTTAAGGAAACTTTTACTTTTAAACTTGAACAATTAACTGTTACAGAGAAATGTAAATGTCATACTGAAAATTCTCTAAACCTCTAATCCCCCGACCTTCCTGTGCCCTACACGCTGTGTGACCGCAGTGGATGTAGACCAGCTTTTTCTAAATCAACTCTAGGGACACAGAAGAGGAGACAGTTCGGGGCACGGAATCTGCATCCTCGTGGTCATCCTGGGTCCCATTGGGTGCACCCCCGGGTGCCATGTGACCATCTCACACATCCCAGGTGAGGTTCAGGGCAGCACCCACAGTAGGTGCTGGGTGAGCGCGGCCTCCATGAGGGCTCACACCGGCTTTTCCCACGGCCTTGCTCACCCATGACCGCCGGCCCAGCCGTCTGCAAACGTCCATGTTCAAGCACAGCTGGTGCCATTAGAAGTTGGGGGGGGGGGGGTCTCCTCTGGGAGCCTCCGGCAGCAGTGCTGAGCTGAGCGGGTGGGCGTTGGGCCGGGTGAGCGGGCCGCTCTCTCTACTGTGGTCATGGGGCTGGGGGCAGCATCCGCACAACAGGAACTTGTTAAAGGGGTGAGATCAGGGCCCCCAACCCTGCAGAGTCACAATGTCATCATTGGGCCTGGGTCCCCACATGCTTATGTCCCTTCAACACCTGAGACTCCAGCCCATAAGGGTCAGCCCAGACTCACCGTGAGACCACCTGCGAGTTTAAGAACCACCATCACCTCTGCCCCCTCACAGGGCCCTTCCTCTGGGCTGAGACAGTGTCTTAACTAAATGTTCCGGGTAACTGTGAGGTGAGGCCCAGTTGAGGTGCCAGGGCTCCTGGGTGGTTCATGGGAGCTGAGTGTGGGCTTTATCCCCAGGGGAGGTAGCTGCCTGCCTTGGGGGAGCTGGCTGGGCGTGCTCAATGCTGCCTCCCATCAGTGGCAGAATTGGTGACCTCTGTAGGAAGAGAGGGAAACTGAGGAAGGGGCTGTGGCACACACGGTGGGGCCTCCATGCCGGGCCCGTGGTTCCTGAGCTCGAGATCAGTGACAGGAGCGGGTAGACATTGCAGCATTTCTAGGACCTTCCCATTGCAGTGGGAGCACTGAGGGGGTTGTGCTGACCCTGTGGGTTTTCCCCAGATGCAGACGTTGATCTCCTGAGAAGGAAACAAGCAGGAGAGGGGAGAGGAGGTGTAGGGTGAGAATTATCAGGTTTTTCCACCCTCCCCTCAATGATGGACCTCTGCAGGCCTACACGCATGCCTGATGGTGGGTACCAGGAGTAGGGTGTGGGCATGCGTGAGTGGGCACACCTGAGCCAGAGACTGGGCTTATAAGCAGCAGAAGAAGCAAAGAATACAGAGCGTGGAGCAGAGGACCATTCGGGGTGCAGCAAAGAGACCACAAGACGCCGCAGAGAGCTCGAGAGTGAGAATTTGCTGGGGGCTGGGAGGCTGTTAGGCCTCTGGCCCCATTGCCTGCCCTGTACCTGGCTGCCCACAAGAAAGATGTAAGAAAAGTCTAAAAGCCACCGAGGGCTCCAGAACTCCTCCCTTCCCTTTTGACCCGTCAGTGCAGCTACGTGGAGAAACTACTTCCTGGTATTTATCCTGCCCACCACAGGAGGGGACGGCTGCTTCTCAAGTAAGTGTCCAGGCGGTCAGGGGCTGCTATGCTCCTCCTGACACACCAGAGATCTAGAACTTGCTCACTGGACCTTCTTCCCCTCTGATGTTCCTGGGGAGCTCCCTGGCTAGCGATAGAACTCATGCTGCAGTGGCTATGGATAGCTCCATAGTGCTGAGACTTAACCCCTTGTCCTACCAGGCAGGCCCTGTTCACACACTTCTACCTCACATTTTATAATTCTGTCTTTTTTACTACAAAATCCATTACAATGTGTCCAGTATATGTTCTCCTTTTCCTTCAATCTCTGTCTTTGTACCTTTTCTTTAGACTCACAAACAGTCTTTTCTTTATATTCTTTAGAATCTTTGTAGATTCACAATCTGTACTGGTGTGTGTGTCCAACTTCACTCTTTCCTCTTGGGCGTCCAGCTGTGCCATTGCTTTTAGGAGACTTTCCTCTGTGTGGCAGAGGCCTCTGTCCCATGTGACAGGAGCATTTCTATCTGGGCCCTTTATTCAGATCTGTTCTCCTGTGTCTGCTTTTTATCTCTTGTACTATAGTATTTCTGGTAACCTCAGCTTTGTAATAGGCTTTAAAATCAGGATTGTGATGCTGCTACTGACTCTTCCTCCTTAGTATTGTTTATATGTGTGTGTGTGTGTATGTATGTATATATATACATATGTATATATATACATGTATGTGTATATATATATATGTATATATATATAGTTGCTTGATACTCCACAGGAATTTCTGGGTGGGGTTCTCTATTCAAAAATGTCACTGGAATTTTTTATTTAAAATTTATGCTACAAAAGTTGGGGTGGGGCCTTCCCGGTGGCGCAGCGGTTAGGCGCTGTGCTGTGGAGCTGTCAGCTGCGGTGATGCAAGTTCACACCTAGCCGGGGAGATTCCCACATGGCGCCTCAGACCTCGCCTGCCTCACCCACTGCTCCCCTCAGCAGTGTGTTTCCATCCATCTGCCTGTTCTGCTCCCCACTGTTTCTGGTGAACACTCGTGCCGCCCCATGCCTCTGCTCTGTACTCCAGCTTGTATGCATAAATAAATAAATCTTTAAAAAAAATAGTTGGGGTGTAGGCAAGAGGTGTGGGGGGAGGGTGAGCAGATTCACCAGATACAGAGTGGGGAACAGAACAAGCAGATTGACTGTAATACACTGCTGAGGGGAGCAGCAGGGAGTCAGGAGAGGTCTGCTGTGCTATGTGGGAAGCTCCATGTGGGTCTGCTCCCTGGCCGGGAATCGAACTTGTGCTGAAGTGGCTGATAATAGGCCCCAAGGGTGATTGATTTTTAATACGGATATCCTCATGTTATTTGATAACTTTTTTTTTCTTTTTTTTTAGTAGAAGAACATGAGTTTAGGCCAGAGGTGAGGCAGGTGAGAGTTCTCACCAGAGACTGAGTGGGAAGCAAAACAGGCAGATTGACTGAGTACACTAATAAGGGGAGAAGCAGGCAAGGAGGAGAGGTCTGCTGCGCCATACGGATTAGCTCCCTGGCCTGGGATTGAACTCAGGCCTTAGTGATATTAGTGCTAAGACTTAACTTCTAGGCCACCCGGGATGCCCTCATAACATGAACATCCTTCATCAACATTAACCAATTCCTCCTTACTCAAGGATTTAGGTAACAGATGCGAACAATAAGTTGGTTATCAAAACAGTGTCATGTCATCATTAGCAGGCTCCATTCACAGAGGCCTTAAATCTCTAAGAATTTTCATTGTATTTTGCAACAACTACACACTTTTTTTTGTCCACACTGGACACTGTAATGCACATATTCATGATTATGTAGGAATATTTTCAAGAATTTTCTTCCGGCCTTCCATAGTATCCTCATAGAGGATCTTGCTACATTCCCTATATATACATCCCCTGAAGAATCACCAGTAAATAGTGTTTACGTGACTTCATTTGCAGGTATTGTCAACAGTAGTCTCCCCTGTCTAACAGGTGCTCCCCTTGATCCGCCCTGGAGAAAATCTCCACAGAGTTGCCAATAGTCCCACTGTTTTAGGTTTACCTTGAATAATATAATCTCAGTTCAGTAACTTTGAGGCACTCCAGTTAGAGACCCTAATATATTCACATGCTCCATTTCCAGCAACTCTCTCCTTCATGTACTCTGACGTTGCGTCGGGAGCAACCCCACACAGATACACGGGAGTCATGGAGCAGACTACATGATGCAGGATGCTGCTCAATCAGCGAGATCCTGGCCTTTTTATTATCAGAATTATCACACAACATCAGTTACAGAGGTCAGGAGGACAAGGAGAAAAAAATGGGTAAAACTAAAGAATGTGTTCTTCTCATTAGGGGGTTCGGGGGGCATGAGTCTGCTGACCAAATAATTCTTACCTGTTTGGCCACCAAATGTTGTAATTGAAATTATACCCCAGACCCTCTGGTATGGTTCTAATCTTATCAACAAGGCTTTCCACTGATCAGCTTCTGGGGTCCCTTGTCATGCACTGGTCCTCGACCTCCAGGCGTTCCCTGTCATACCTCATGGTGGATAACCTTCCCAGAGTGATCTAGTTTTCTGCTTCTGGTTGATATGATAGGTACCCTGTAAGGTTTTGCTATGACTTAATTAATTGGGCAGTTCTGACTTGGTATAGGAATGCAGAACTGTAGATAACAATTGGTGGTCAAACAAGCTGCTTAAGTTTAGCAGACCCACACTCTGATCCACCAATGTAGCTTCACGAGGTGTGCTTGTACATTTTCCAGGATCTGTGTGTCGTAAAATTCTCTATTTCCATTTCTTGTCTGGATTTCTTTTGAATTGTGACTCACCATCTAATCCCCAGAGGTTTTTACAAATTCTGCTTTAACTAGTCACAAGTAGAAGCAATACCCAGGGAATTCTGAATCAGAGAGAGAGATTGTGCGTTGGTCGCGTGCACGTTGTGTGTAGGCAGTGCTGTACTGGGTTGGGGAGCAGTTGCTTATTGCTTGGTCAGAAGGCCTTAACTCTTAGAGTGGGTCTGACAGGATGGAAAATGCCATTCAAAGTCCACTATGTGAGAAATCGCGAGACTGGGAGCAGCTCAGACTCAGATCTATTAAGAAATCTGTTCAGGGTACCCTGGCTAGGTCCTGGCAGCCTGCAGCTGGCTCTGGGCGAGCATAGAGGGTGCACGGATAGAATGGGGTCTAAGTGTTACAGGCAGAGAGAGGAGCACCCCAGAACCCCCAAACCTGCCTGTTCTAAATTGGTTCTGCCATCCACCGCATCAACACAAAACATATAAGACCTTTAGTGGAAAGAAACTTTAATACAATCAGTGTATACTACAAAAAAGACTAAGAATATTGTTTCAAAATTAACACCCAAAGCTACCCCTCGTGGGCAAAAGTCCACCCAAATGGGATTGGCCCAAAGCAAGGTCCGAAAGCCTGCCACAGTCTAAAATACCTTTCAGCAGGAACCCATAGAAAAGGGTCAGAAAAAGCCAGACAATTCTGGGAGGCAAAGAACAAAATCAAAATCAATATCAACATTGCCATTGTCACCTCCCCACTGGTCTCTCACCCACACCTGTTTCAGTCAGTACAGGCCAGTGCAGCTTCACATATCTCTCTGCTCCTTATGCCTCTTTGGGCTCTCCATCCTGCTTCCTTCCTTCTTCCTTCCAGTCTCCTCTCCTTGTCCAACTTCTCATCTCTCCTGCTCAGCTCCAACCTCTCTTGGGTGGGGCAGGGAATCTGGGACACACCCTTTTTCCTGAGGACCACCCTCTTACTAAGGAGACAGAGTCCCCTGCAGGGAACAAACACACCTGGTCTTTTACTGGTGCCCAGAAAAGCAAAGTGGAAACAGGGGACATGCCTTTACGTGGAGCTTATTACAGATGTTGGGCCAGGGAGTCTGCCCTTAACAAGCTCCTCGGGATGCAGCTCCCCTAAATGGGGGGGGGAGGGGGAGAGTAAGACGAACCCACTTGTCTGGGACCAATAAAAAGGTTCCCTTCTTTTACTCGCAGATCGGACCGCAGTTTCCGAGCCCAGACCAGTCCCCGGGCTCCCACCACCTGTCCCTCCCCCCATCATCTCCTTGAGCCCCACCCCGAAAAGAACCGCGACTGGATGGGCTGAGGATGGGATTGTGGGAAATGTAGTGTTCCGGGGCCTCGCGGTTCCAGCCAAGGGCTCTGGGAAGGGGCTTCCGCTTCGGTCTGCGCAGGTGCAGCCCCGCCTCTTCGCCCTCTTTCCTGATGCGGGTGATGCGGGCGCTTGCTGATGGCAGCTCGGGAGTTGTGAGTGGACTTGTCTCTGAAAGCCGGGGTTGGGGTGAAGCTGAGGATCTGAGTGCGGGTGTGGGGAGAATGGGGAGCCCGGGAGCTGCAGACATGGTGGCGAGAGGAGCGGCCGGTGAGGCCCTGAGGGTAGGTGTGGGATGAGGGACTCGGGGAACTGGCGCACAGGAGGGGGGCGGACTCGGGCATAAGGGTTGGGTATTGTGGGGACCCTGCCCTGAAAGCGGCTTGTTGCGGGTGGTGACGCGGGAAGGACGAAGCAGCGCTCAGGAGCACGGTGAGCACAGGAGGGTTATTCACGCCGTTGGGCCCAAGGGAGTCACCTCCTAAAACCTGGGCCTGGAAGAAAGGGGGCAGGGAGTTTTTATTCAAAGTAGCTTGCGCATAACTGTTGGTGGATTCCGGAGAAGGGTAACTTTATTGGGGGGGGGGGGGAATCCTGCTCACAGGCAGGGGTCTTGTCAGTAATTTACAGGCAGAGGTAATTTACAGACGAGGGTCTTAACACTCGTCCTTGTTTTATCACTCACTGGAAGCTGGGTGGTTCTGCGTTTTGGGCTTTCACCCTCCACTTATGCTGCTGTAGCCAGGATGACAGAGGAGCCTGTAGGATCTGGTGCGGTGAGTGAGGCTGGTGGGGTAAGAATTTCACTTCCTCTTAGGTGGATTTATCGTGGCTCTGGCTCAGCCATGTGCCCCTGACAGGCTAACGACAGGTTGCTTCTGATGGTGACAGTGCCCTGGAAAGCAAGACCCCTGGAAAGGTGCTTTTCATCCTTTGCGCATACAGACTGATTCCTTTTGGACAAACATCCAAGGGCAAATACAAGTCATTGTTAAAGGGGGGTGTACAAGGAAATGAAAGGAGGGACGCAGGGCTCTTGGAACCATTTTGGGGAGTGTCCTTTCAAAAAAGTAGATTAGGTGCATCATTTCCTTTGAAATTGTGCCCCAGTTGTTTTTTTTTTTAATTGATTGACCATTTTTGAAACTTTTGTTTAGTTCTTAGCATGACATATTAGTCAATCAGTAGGAAGTATCAGCTTTTAACAACTTATGGTAAATTGTAAACCTAAATTCTACCAGCAGTGGACTTGTGGGTCCTTTCCTGCCCCTTCTCAAAGTGTCCAGCACAGATGTCACACGAAGTGACTCTCTGGTCTTTCCCAGGCAGTGTGTGAAGCACCCTAGACAGGAGACCCTAGGCCCAAGGCAAGAGCTACTTCCGTCCTCTCAGGCTGGACTCCATACGCCTCTCCCAGCGCCACCTCCAGAGTCCCTACGCATTTGTGAGCGCAGCAGACGATGAATAAATCTCAGGTGAGTGACTCATCTCTCTTTAATTGGTGGTACCTGACTTTATGCACTTTAGGAGGGTTCATGAACTGAAACTGAAATGCAAAAGTAGAAAAGTGCAAAGATTTCTTCAAGGAAACATACATCAACACAGCAAAGGTGTTATACAGATACATGCAAATCACATATCCAGCATGAGTGGAAAGTGGGCTCTGCCATCATGCCATGTCAGAAAGTCAGATGAGTGCTCCCTGAGAACGGAACCCTGGGGGACAGCTGCTTCCCGTGGGGCCTGAGCACTTGCAGAGCAGGGTCTGAACCTGGGTCCCCATTGATGTAGATGATGGTGTGGATAGTTGCTCTTCACCCCTCTGGAAATAGACACTTCCCCAGTTCTGCTCTGGCCATGGTTACCTGTCAGGTGTGGGGTGAAGGGGGGGAGAGGGGAATGGTGCTGGAGGACCTGAGTGCAGAGTAGGGGCTAAGGAGCCACATGTCACATGTCATTTAAAAAGGCTACTTAAGTTTTAAGGTTTCTGTGCAGTTGCTTAAAAAATGAAGCATATCCCAGACAACTGTTGGAGGCTCTTTCATGCAGGGATCAATCTTGTAATGTGGGACACTGAGTCCACTGGAGGGCATTAAACACTTCCCCTGGCATTTCTCTCAGGTGGTCTCCATGCCCAGTGAATAGACTGTTCAAGGTCATGTTTTCTGGCAGTTTGCATTTCAAATCGGTGCAGTCTGAAGACATGTCTAATGAAGCTCGGCAATACTCCAAGTTCTTCTCAAATCCAGTTACACTTCTCTGGCCTTGGCCTTATGCAGATTTCCTGCCGTATATGACAATACTGTCTGTGACTTTGGGGAAATTTCAGTTGTTTTTTTAAATTATTTTAAACCTTCCTATACTTGATTGCTTGTTTACTTCTTTCACTTATTTTTGGCCTCCTCAATCGGTCTTTTCTTTTTTTTTTTCTTAAAGATTTATTTATTTATACGTACATGCTGGGGTACAAGCCAGAGGCGTGGGGCGGCAAGAGGGCTCACCAGAGACAGAGTAGGGAGCTGAACAGGCAGATCAGAAATACACTGCTGAGGGGAGCAGCGGGCGAGGCAGGAGGGGTCCGCCACACCATGTGGGATTCTCCCCGGCTGGGCGTCGAACTCGCATCGCCGCTGCCAACAGCTCCACAGCGCAGCTGTGCCACCAGGGAGGCCCCCAATCGGTCTTGACATTTGTTGCACTAAAGCCTTCTCCTGAGTTAGTTGTCAGTTTTCTCCTAGATTCCTAATGCTTTGTGCCCTGCCCCTTTTTGCCTCCGCCAACTCCCTCCCCCCCCCATCCCCCTCCGCCTCCCTCCCCAGCTTCTCCCCCTTTCCCCTGTTCCTCTGGTAAGCTTTGTCTTCTTTTTGCCTTGTTCAACTATTATTCCCTCTCTCGTTTTGCCTGTAAATGTTTTTTTGGGATTTACGTTCCACAGATGATTGAAGCCATCTGACACCTGTCTTTACTTTTTGACTTACTTCACTCAAGATAACCCCCTCCCAGCCCACCCGTGGTGTCCTCAGGGCCACCCTGTCTCTCCTCACCGCCTGCAGTGAGTGCCCCCTGCGTGGGCTCCGCCCTCCCGTCCCTGCACCTGCTGAAGGGACTCAGGTTGTGCCACTGCTCGGCTGTTGGGAACATGCAGCTCTGCTCGTGGGAGTGGATAAATCTTTTCTTATTTGAGTGTTCACGTTTGGATAAATAACTCAGAAGTGTTGCTGATCATCTGGGGTTTCCATTTTTATTTCCTTAAGAAACGTCTGCACCATTTGCACAGGGACCGTGCCAACTGTCATGGCCGCCGGCCGTGGGTGAGAGGTCCTGTGTCACTGCCACCCTCCAGCGTTGTGAATTCCGCTCTTTTTTCTTTGGGCCATTCTCACAGGGGTGAGGTGGCATCTCAGTGTGGTTTTAATTTACATTTTTCTTACAGTAAGTGAAGATGAACAACCAGTGTCTGTGGGGCATCAGAATTTCCTCTTAGGGGAATGTTTATTTAGTTCCTTTGTCCGTTTTTTAATTGGGTCGTTGGTTGGTTTCTTGGACTATGTTAGGATGTTATAGACTTTGGAATTAACCGCTTGTCTGATGTGTGGCATGCTAATACTTTCTCTGCTCTGTAGGATCCTTTCTATTTTTGTGCTGGTTTCTTTTTAGGAACAAAAGCTTTTACATTTGGTATTGTCCCAGTTGTTGATTTTTGCTTTTGTTTCCCTTGGCGTGCTGTTGTGTTCCCCAGTACATTTTGTGGCTGCTGTCCTGTACTGTGCCCCTATATTTTCTTTCAAGTACTTCATGGTTTGGGTTCTTCTGTCCATGTTTAATCCTTTTGGAATTAATTTTGTGTATGGGATTTAGTATGGGTCTTGCTTCTTATTTTTGCAAGTGGCTTTCATGTTTCCCAGCACTACTGATTTTACTAAAGATTTATGTATTTATTTCTGCATAGAAGCACTGGAGTATAGATCAGACGTGCAGGGGGTGAGAGGGTTCACCAGAAACAGAGTGGGGAGCAGCACAGGCAGAGCTACTGAAGTACACTGCTGAGGGGAGCAGTGGGAAGACAGGAGAGGTCTGCTGGGCCATGTAGGAAGCCAGGGGTGGGATGGCGGTGATAGCTCTGAGTCTTAACCCCTAGACCACCAGGGTGGACCCACCCACCCCTATTTAGTAAAAAGACTGTCCTCTCTCCATTGTATGACTTTAGCTCTTTTGTCAAAGATGGACTCTTTGTATTTATGTGACTTGTTCTCTGGGTTTTCAATTTTCTTCCATTTGTCTGAGTTTCTGGTTTCGTTCCAGTGCAATACTGTTTTGATTACTATTGGCGTTTAACATTCTTTGAAGTCAGGAAGTGTGATGCTTACATTTTATTCTTTTCTCTCAAGATTTTTTAGCTATTTGGGACTTACTGTGGGTTCATATAAGTTTGGTGATTTTTCTATTTCCTTCCCCAAAAATGTCCTTGGTATTTGGCTAGGTCTTGCATGAATTAGTAAATTGCTCTGGGCAATAAGGCCATTTATGATGTTCATTATTCAACCTAGGAGCATAGAATACTTTTCTATTTTTTTGTGTCTTTTTTCTCCTTTAATAGCGTTTTATAATTTTTTAAAAAGATTTATTTATTTTTGCGTACAAGCTGGGGTGTGGGCCAGAGGTGTGGGGTAGTGAGAGGGTTCACCAGAGACAGAGTGGGGAGCAGAACAGGCAGATTGATGGAAATACACTGCTGAGGGGAGCAGCGGGCAAGGCAGGAGAGGTCTGCCGCACCATGTGCGAATCTCTCCGGCCGGGCATCGAACTTGCGCCGCAGCTGCTGATAGTGCCACATCACTGCACTTAACCATTAGTGCCACTAGGGAGGCCTGAGTTTTAAATTTTTAAAGTTCAGGTCCTCTTCCTTCTTTAACTTTAATCACAGCTGTTTCATTCTGTTGGGTAAGATTGTCCATGAAACTTTGTTCCTCACTTCCCTTACTTTTGATACATTGGGCAAGAAATGACCCTTTTGTGTATTGATTTTTGTATCTTGCACTTTACTGTATTCATTTATTATTTCTGGAAGTATTTTAGAGTCTTTTGTTTTCTCTAAGGATATTATCACGTGATCTGTGAATAGTGACAGTTACACATTTTCTTTTCCAAATTGATTCCTTTTGTGTCTTTTCCTGATCTAATTGCTTCACCAAGGATTTCCAAACCATGTTGAATAAAGCCAGTGGTAGTGGACTTCCCAGTCTTGCTTCTGATATTAGTGGGAATGCTCTCAGCTTTTCACCATTGAGTGTGATGTTGGCTGGGGCGTTGTTATACAGCTGTTACAGGATTTGGATAAGTTCTATTTATTCTCTTTTTTTGAGAGTTTTTATCATTAATAGATATTGGTGCTTGGTGAATGAATGCTCTTTTGGCATCTGTTGAGAGGTGACCGCGTGGTTTGTGTCTTCCCCTTTGTTCATCTAGTTGATGACATCAATTGACTTGCATACACTGGTCCTGCTTTTCATCCCTAGGAGGAGGCCTCCTTGATCACAGGGGGGCAATTCTTTCATATGTTGCTGTATCTATTCCGCTAGGATTTTGTTGATGATTTTGGCTTCTGTGTTCATTGGTGACGTTGGTCTATTTTTCCCTTTTGTGCTCTGTTTTGGGGATCCGGGTAACGTTGATCGCATAGAATGTGTTGGGAAGTTTTCCTCCATCTTAAGTTTTTCGGAAGATGTAAATTTTTTGTTTTAGCCTCTGTCATGGTCTCTCTGATGTTTTTTTCTGTTTCCCTGAGTGCTTGTGTTTCTTCTGCTCCTGAATGTAGCTAGTCCATGTGTTCACTTCTAGTCTCCTCTCTTTAATCTGCAGTTCTCCTGACTGTGTCAATTAACAGTGTTTTGCCAGTTCTGCCAGTGACACTTGAGCTTGGACCTCCTGCCCATTCCTAGTACCGCAGGCTCAGCTCCCTCTTGAATGCAGCCTTGTAGCTGTCCAGATGGCACCAGCAGCTCATGCAAAATGGAAACCTCATCCTGTGCTCTGCCTGCACATAAAGAATTAGATCCTTTTCAGCCTGTGACTCAAACTGCCAGAATGGGATTTCTAGATTCCAGAGTTTCATCTCATCTAATGCATGGTATTCTTCAGTATTATCTAATATCTTCATGGATCCTGACAACAGCACCATGTTATTGTTGTTCTGGGTGTGTGTGTGTGTGTGTGTGTGTGTGTGTGTGTGTGTGTGTACATATACATATATTCACTTTCTTTTACATTACAATCTTCATTCTTGGCCAAACCTGAACAATGTGTGGGCTTGGTGATGAGTTTGCTCCCACTTCAGCATCCTGCTGGCCAGTGTGTGGGGACAGCCTTACAGTCCAGTGGGAGAAAGTGCCCAGTGGTCAGTGGGACACCTTTGAACAAGGGTCATGACAAAGACACTCACTGAGTGAAACCAGGTAGCACAGATTTTCATCATTTGAACTTTGGTTGTTGTACGTTTATGTCAGTGATTCTAAATGTAGTTTTTAATAAAAGAGTTTCAGGGCCTCCCTGGTGGCGCAACGGGTTAAGCACAGCACTATGAAGCTATCCAGAGATACTGCAGCACGAGATCGATCCCTGGCCAGGGGGGTTCCCACATGGCGCAGCAAACCTCTCCTGCCTCGCCCACTGCTCCCCTCAGCAGTGTATTTCAGAGATCTGCCTGTTCTGCTCCCCACTTTGTCTCTGGTGAGTCCTCTCACCACCCCAGTACTCTGACCTACACCCCAGCCTTTATGCATAAATAAGTAAATCTTTAAAAAGAAAAAGAGCTTTATATTTCTGTCATTGAGTCTAGAGTACAGTGGATGTGTGCAGTAGTCATAACTATGATTCTTGGCCGGAATTCTGGCTAATGGTAGATTTTTTTTTAATTGATTGTTTGATAGAATTTTTTTTTAAAGATTTATTTATTTATGCATACAAGCTAGGGTGTAGGCCAGAGGCATGGGGCGGTGAGAGGGTTCACCAGAGACAGAGTGGAGAGCAGAACAGGCAGATCAACCGAAACACACTGCTGAGGGGAGCAGCGGGCTAGGCAGAAGAGGTCTGCTGCGCCATGTGGGAATCTCTCTGGCCTGGCATCGAACTCTCACTGCAGCTGCCAACAGCTCCACAGTGCTGCACTTAACCCGTTTCGCCACCTGGGAGGCCCTTGTTTGATAGAATTTTGTAGATAACTTCAGATCTAATTTAGCAGCTCTCCTGCCCACCTGTGACTATTCAGTTGCTTCTTTTTCTCCTTTTCCCTAGTAAACCTGTCCCTTTAAAAGTAAAATAAAATTTCATTTTAGCTCTTTTTCAAATACTGTTCTTTGTCATTTAGTATGTTCACTGTGTCTTACAGCCACCCCCACCTTCCAGATTTTTTCATTTTCCAGTAATCAAATATTGTACTCGTTAAACTCTAGCTCCCACATGCCCTTTCCTACAGCCTCTGCCTCCAATATTTTACTTTCTGCTTCTATGAATTTGAAGACTTAGAACCTCACACATGCAGAGTCAAGTACATCTTTCTTTTGGCGACTTGTCTTATGGCATAATGTCTTTAACGTCCGTCATATTTCAGCAGGCGTCAATTATAGTTCCCTTATTGTGTATTTTTTTGTTTTTTTTTTTAATTTTTAATATTTTTTAGCACTTTTGCACTTACTGCCTTATTAACTGTTTTTTTTTAAGATTTATTTATTTATACATACAAGCTGGGGTGCAGGCCAGAGGTGTGGGGCGGCGAGAGGGTTCACCAGAGACAGAGTGGAGAGCAGAACAGGCAGATCAGAAATACACTGCTGAGGGGAGCAGCGGGCAAGGCAGGAGAGGTCTGCCGTGCCATGTGGGTTTCTCCCTGGCTGGGTGTCAAACTCGCATTGTGCACTGCAGACAGCTCTACAGCCCAGCGCTTAACCGCGGTGCCACCAGGGAGGCCCTATAGTTCCCTTGTAAGACTTTGTAATGCTCTTTTATGTGTATCACCAGGTTTATTTACCCAGGAATTCTTCTGTGGATGCTTGTGTTGTTTTTGCTTTGGACTGGGTTGAATGATGTTGCAGTGACCATGACGTGCAGATATCTTTTCCATCCCAGGTCTCACTATTGGGTGAACACTGTGGGGGTGTTGGGTCCTGCTGTAATTTTGTACTACCTTTTCCCAAGAATCACTTTATTGTCTTCCCCACTGCTGCATCATTTATGTTTGCCCCGACAGTACACAAGGGTTCCAGTTCTCAGTGTTTGCCAATGCTTGTTTTTTTCCTTCTTCCTTTCTTTTTTTAATATTTTCCACCCTATGGTTGTAAAATCCCATCTTTTGTACTTGTGATCTGTTTTTCCTTAGTGACCAGTGGAATGTACATCAGTTTCCACTATACCTCTACACACACACACACACACACACACACACTCCTTCCCCCATCATTGAAATAGCTCAATCAGAGCACATTTGCTGTAATTTATGACTATATTGAGACATCATTATCACTCATGCCCTCAGCTACTATTGTGATTTGTTACAGGGCAGTAGAGGGGCATCCCAAAGCCGCAAACCTGCCTACTAATAACACTGGTCAACAGTGAGATCATAACTGACTTTAAAAGGCCCTAATATGTAGTATCTTGGTGTGCTGAACATGAATATAACCCTGAAAATTTTTTATTAGCTCTCATTTTTAAGATATTTCATATAATTCATTTTCTGTGTTTCGCCGTGTAAATTTATCCAGTAGGACTGCAACAACATCCTAAATCAGCCTAGAATGATGCAATATTGCATCACATTGCAAAGTCTCTGTCCCCACACTGAAGTCACAGTGCACTGGTTCTCATAGTGTGTGTGGACCCTAATCTCCATCTTTCTCCCTGTTGTTTTATACACATGTGTTTCCAAATTGGTTCTGTGCACAACATTGTTCCCTCTTTGTTAATGTTTCTCTTTCTCTAATCAATGTGTATTTTTCCAAAATTAGGAGGGGGAAAAAGTATATAGAGCCTTTTGTACAATTACCCACAGTTACCATTTCCAGGGAGCTTGATTTTTTCCCTCGGAGCCAGTAACCGTCTGGTGTCCTTTTCTGTCAGCTATGGAACAGCCCCTCATCCTGTGTGCTGCCGTCTGCTGCTGCTGAAGTATCTTAGCATTTGTCTGTCTGAATATCTTTACTTCTTCATTTTCTGTTTGTCTAGGTTCACCGAATTTAAGGTGGTGGGTTGAAAGATGTTTCAGCACTTTCAAGATATCTTGCCCTTCTGATGAGAAGTCGTCCATCTTTCACATGTGGTTGTATCATCTCCTGTCTTCTCCCTGGCTGCTTTCAAGATTGTGTCTTATTTTGGACAAGTGGCTGTTTGTGAAGTGCCTGGACTAGTTTTCTTTGTTCTGACCTGAGTACATGTCATTAAGTTTATTAGATTGGTAAATTACATCTATAAATGAGGGGAAGTTTGAGCCATTGTGTCTGAAAACACTTACTCTGTACCTCTTTCCTTTTCCTTCTGGAACTCCAATTACATGCTTGTGAAACTGTTCCCTCAAGTATTTCTGAAAATCTTTAGATTCTCCATCTTTTCCTTGTTCATAAAGAAGTTATTTACCATCAACTTCAGTGACTTCCTTTTGCTATATTAAATCTGATCTTTAGCCCACCAGTAATTATTTTTATTTTGATACTTTAGTTTATAATCTCATTTTCATTTGGTTGTTTTTCTAGGTTCCTTTTCTCTCCTAGGAGTTCCCTCAGTACACTGTATGTTTCCCTTTACAGCCGTAATCGGATTATGGATGGTTTAACTCTTGTCTGGTACCTGCAGGACCACGGGTCCCTGGGTTTCAGATGTTCGTGGCTGTTGTTGTTTGTTGTTTGCTTTTTTCCTGGAGTATGAATAACATTTCCTTTTTCCATAAATGATAGTGATTCTGAATTTTATCTTGGTTGGACATTGTAAATCACATCTCGTAGAGATTCTGGATCCTGTTGTGTTTTTTTTGAAGAGTGAATTTGATTAAAAACCATTGGTGGCTTCCCTGGTGGTGCAGGGGTTAAAGTAGCAGCACTATCAAGCTGTTGCCACTCAGTGAGGCATGAGTTCGATCCCCAACCAGGGACCTGACCCACATGGCGCAGCAAAACTCTCCTGTCTCGCCTGCTGCTCTCCTCAGCAGTGTATTTCAAGTCAGTCCTCCTGTTTTGTTCCCAACTCTTTCTCTGGTGAATCCTCTCAACCCCCCGCACCTCTGGCCTATACCCCAGTTCTTATACCCATAAATAAATTAAATAAATCTTTTGAAAAAAATCCACTGGGGCAGGGTCCAGTATTCAGAATGTACTTGTTTCCCTTCCTCTGCCAATATAGCTTGTGGACGGTGCTGTTACTCCAGAAACGAGAAATGCCGCTAAGTGCAAAAGAACTCCAGCTCACTGGAGCCCTAACGTGCACCTTGACTGGGGCTCCAACCTGTGGATGTGGTCGCCTCCTATGTCCTGACCTTCTTGTGCAGCCTCTTATTAGTTGAACTGACTACTTTTGCTGATAACCAATCCTGCCACCATAAATACATGTGACACTGGGACAGCTGTGTGACCCAAAATGTTGAGGTGAACCAAGACCATCCAGAGCACTCAGGATACATCCAGGACTGAGAGTTCCCTCCTTACATTCTCCAGGAGCCGGGGCAAATGTGGATTAATGTATTAACAGATTAGGAAAATGTTTGTTGTTTGTGTGTTTTCACATGTCTGTTGTATCCACATGATATACCCAACCCCAGTTGTATGTATGTTATATCACCTGATACTATCCCACACATCACTGCCTCTTGAAGGCTTTCTCTGATCTTGTTTTCCTGGAGTCTCTTCCCCTGAAGGATCTTATCTGCTATGCATGAAGATACTGAAATAAAGGGCACTTTGTTTTGAGAGTTTTTTATAATTGGACTTCAGCTTCTTTCTTGTATAGCTTGCATAATTCCTCAGGTGTTATGAAGGGAAAACTTACAGTTTACCAAGAGACCTCATGTTGTTAATGTCACTCATGGTTTGTTTGGCTGCCCACGGTTCTGAAGGTTTGTTGGTTGTCAGATCTTTTTCCCAGGAAAGTTTCAAAACGGACTCTCTGAAAATGTTGCGGCAAGGTGGATGGCAGTTTATTATTGACTGTAAATGTGTAGGAGCAGTGGGAATGGAAAAACTGGTCTGACGTGGGACTGTATTGAGCCAGTAGCACAGCAGTGTTTGGCCAATGTGTCCCCAAAAGAAGTCTTTTAGAAATTCATACTTTTTGAAATCTGTTAGTTGAAAACACTATAGCAGTGAAATTTTTTTTTAAAGATTTATTTATACATACAAGCTGGGGTACATGCCAGAGAGAGGGTTCACCAGAGACAGAGTGGGGAGCAGAACAGGCAGATCAGAAATATACTGCTGAGGGGAGCAGCGGGCGAGGCAGGAGAGGTCTGCTGCACCATGTGGGATTCTCCCCAGCTGGGCATCGAACTCGCATCGTGTGCTGCCAACAGCTCCACAGCGCAGCGCTCAACCGCTGCGCCACCAGGGAGGCCCTATAGCAGTGACATTTTATTTGAAATTTTCTTAATTTGATAAATTTTTAAAGTATTTTCATAATTTAAAAGACTGAGAAGACTGGAATTTTACAAGGCTGCTGGTAATCCTCATTCTTAACTCACTTTTCCAAGGTTCTCTTTGTTCTTCATTTCTTATGTACAGTTGCCCTGTTGCATCAGGCAACACCACACTGTCAAAGAAACAGGAGTCTTAAAGCAAACCATTAGGGCAGGATGCTCCTGGGCCTTTTTTTTTTTTTAAAGATTTATTTATTTTTGCATATAAGCTGGTGTACAGGCCAGAGGCTCGGGATGGGGAGAGGGTTCACCAGAGACAGAGTGGGGAGCAAAACAGGCAGATCAATGGAAATATACTGCTGAGGGGAGTAGCGAACGAGGCAGGAGAGGTCTGCCGCACCATGTGGGAATCTCCCCGGCCGGGGGTTGAACTTGCGTTGCCACCGCCAACACCAGGGAGGCCCAAACCTGGCCCTTTTTATTGATTGGATGATTTTACAGAGGCAATACTCGGGGCAGGAGAACAAAGAGTAAAAAGTTAGAAGGAAGTGAATGTCTGCTTAAGTTATCTAGGTCTTTTGGGTCGATGAGTCCACTGATCAAGATTAGTTTTATGGCCCATATTCGAAGATCGAATCAAGCTTCTGTCCCCCAATTCTTGGTTCTGATCTTAGTAGCAAGGCATTCTGCTGGTCAGTCTCAGGGACACAAAGTTACAAATCAGTCAGGTCTCCCCAGGCGTACCTGGTCATGCCTCTGGGCCTGTGCTCATTGCCCCAGGGGATGAAGCATCCTGCTCTTGTTTAATGTGAGAGGAACCTTTAAAGGGTCCGTGCTTTGGTGGCCTCCCTGGTGGCGCAGCGGTTGAGCGCTGCGCTGTGGAGCTGTCGACATCCCGCAATGAGAGTTCGACGCCCGGCCGGGGAGAGTCCCACATGGCTCGGCAGACCTCTCCTGCCTCGCCCGCTGCTCCCCTCAGCAGTGTACTTCTGATCTGCCTGTTCTGCTCCCTGCTCTGTCTCTGGTGAACCCTCTCGCCGCCCCGTGCCTCTGGCCTGTAACTCAGCTTGTATGTATAAATAAATAAATCTTAAAAAATAAATAAATAAATAAATAAAAATAAAGGGTCCGTGCTTTGCATCCTGTAAGTTTAGGTCATTGATTGACTGGGCCAATTGGACTTTGTCCTGGAAAGGCAAACTGCATGACCAGAATGGCGGCTTAAGCAGCCCTTTAAGCCTGGCAGATGTTACTGGCAGATGTGACCCCAGATGTTACTGTTCATAATGAATCTCTCTGTAATCACATGTGTTACTTTGCCTTTGGATTTGCTTCTGCTTTCTTATTTTTGACACAAGAATACTTGCTGTAATATTATAATTTCTTAATTTCCAAATATATTGTTTCTGAGGATTAGATTTACTTCGAATGGCCTTTCTTAATCAGTGAGCATAAGGAAGTCATTCCATGCATTTCTATAATTTTTATGCACTTAAGGTGAGGATGGATCTACCTTTACTTTGTGCTAGATACTCAGTTATTCCACTTTATGAAAATTCCATGCTTCCACCCCAGAATTACAAATGGCACCTTTGTTACATAATGTGTTATGTTTATTAGTTTATTGCTGCAAAGTTCTAAAGAACGTATCAACACTTCATGTCTTCTTTATTGACCTTTTTGTATAGGTAGAAATATCTGCTAGGATTGTCCTCTCTACCTGATGCTCTTATTTCAAGTTGAGCCTAAAAGCTGGCGCCCTGGGGAGGCTGAGCTGTGGTCACCAGTGACCCTGCCTTCCAAGGGTCTCTACAGCAAAGACCTGTTTCATCTCTCTGTGGCCTCAGTTGATAGAATAGCCTTTACTGGAATAGTTCTGGTACTTGGGGCAAGAGGAAAGAGTGCATGGAACAAGTGTCAGCTCTTCAAGGTGCTCAGAGTGAGGGGAATCTCTTCCGCTGACATTTCTTCAAAGTCCCCTGACCTGCAACACTGAGAAATTGGCTCACACTGTCCACGAGTGATTGGATTCCATCTTGTGTCTCTCCAATTCAGCTCCTGTCCTGAGAGAGAACGCTAACAAGTCCCGTGGGGTTCGTTCCTTTTCTCTGAAAAGCCCGGATGTGCATGTGGCAGGATCCTGCTGCATGTTCAGGGGTTGCTGCTCTTCCTGCAGAGAATGTGTCCTCATGTGGCAAGTGACCTGCCTTCTCCACCACTGACTTACAAGGGCCAAGGGTGGGCAGGAGAAGCACACGATCTTCCCATTTTGAAAATGGGAAGAACAAGAAATGGGATGTGTTGTTTCATGACTACCCAACAGCCTGTTTTCTTTTATCAGTTATTCAGAGGGACCCCTTTAGATGGGCCAGCACCAGGAGGGGTTCCCTCAGACCACATCTCCCAGGGCATAACTTCAGCTTTTTTGTTGTGAGGCAGAAATCAGCACCGGAGACCTCAGCATCCCTCAGCAACTCTACAGACTCCTGGAATGAGGCCACTCGGGACCCCCGTGGGCTGCAGTGTGCTGCTCTCAGCAGAGGGAGTTGAGTGGACTCTGCCAGGGGCACTGTCTTGGAATTGGGAACACCCGCCCACCCAGCTTGTGTCCTCACAGGCACCTGAATGTGAAGTTCTTTTCCACCCACACAGTCCAAGATGTCTGCAGGGGAAGCCCCTATCAGTGTAGCCACGTCAGTGCAAAACTAAGACAAACAGGAAAGATCAGGGAAGCCGCCCCACTAGGGAACACACGAAGATTCAGTAACAGCTCTCGGTGAACAAAGTTAACACTATTTCAAAAAGAATGAGAAAATCTATGAAATGAGAATGTTGTCAAGTGAAACAGTAATGGCATGATGGTTGTGCCTGAAAGAGAATGATAGAGAGTTGCCAGAGGCCTATTTTAAAATAGGGAAAAGGGCCTCCCTGGTGGCGCAGCGGTTAAGCGCTGTGTTGTGGAGATGTCGGTAGCAGCCATGCAAGTTCGACACCCAGCCGGGGAGATTCCCACATGGTGCGGCAGACCTCTCCTGCCTCGCCCGCTGCTCCCCTCAGCAGTGTATTTCTGATTTGCCTGTTCTGCTCCCCACTCTGTCTCTGGTGAGCCCTCTCACCACCCCACGCCTCTGGCCTGTACCCCAGCTTGTATGTATAAATAAATAAATGTTTAAAAAAATAAAATAGGGGAAGTTTTCCCAACTGTAGGAGACTTAAGAATTTGCAGGTATATTAAATACATACAGATACCCATGGAGATTCAACAAAGAAAAGATTTCACTTAGACGTGTCATAATAAAACACATGTGAAAAAAAAATGAATTTTTAACCAGCAGGTGGAAAAACACCATCATGTGAGAGAATCACCCCATAAAAATATCCATGTGTTTCTCCATAGAAATGTTGAGACCTGAAACGGGTGAATGGTGTTTACAAAGAACTGAAATGGAAAATACCACCAAAGACTCCTGTGGCTGCCAAACCTGTCACAAAGGAGGTACAGGCTTCTTTACAAGAGGTGGTATGTGAGGGGTGTACATCATCTTCTGTAGAGGAAGACACCGCAGCCACTGCTTTAAATAGCAGTGTTCATGTATTTATGTCTTTAAACACCCCCTGTATTTGTACATGGGTCTTTTAGGAGATAGTCAAGGTCCATTAAGATAAGGTTGAGGACCTTCCTCCAACAGCTCTTGTCAACAGCTCCTATAACAAGAGGAGGGCTGTCTCACTGCCCCCCCCCTCCCCCCCCGCATGCCCTGAGCTGGAGCTGCCATGTGCAGGCTGACACGGAGCCTGTTGTAACAGCCACTGAATTGACAGGACCGTGGGATTCCTAGTCTCCCTCATGGTGACCAAAGGGTTTTATGTCATCATACAGTCTGTTTTTTTTTTTTAAAGATTTATTTATTTTCGCATACAAGCTGGGGTGCAGGCCAGAGGTTTGGGGCGGTGAGAGAGTTCACCATAAGCAGAGTGGGGAGTAGAGCAGGCGTATTTACTGAAATACACTGCTGAGGGGAGCAGTGGGTGAGGCAGGAGAGGTCTGCTGTGCCATGTGGGAATCTCCCCAGCTGGGTATTGAACTTGCGCCGCAGCCACCAACAGCTCCACAGCACTGTGCTTAACCCATGCACCACCAGGGAGGCCCCCATACAGTCTATTTATGGCATCCTGAGCCCCTGATCCAGGGAGGTACAGTGAGTTTTTGTGGACAAATATGAGCCATCCACCTTCTCTCTATTCTTAATTGTTTTTATTTCTCATGTTAACATTTTAATCAATTAGCCTGTGAATGAGAATGCATTTTTGTTTTCAGAGCATTGTCTTGTTAGCCTGGTTCCCTTGGGAGAATCACTGTCAGTGCAGTGCAGATTCATCTTAACCATGATGCCGTTGTGTCTCTGCATTTGTTTAATTCCTTTTTTACCCTCCAGTTGGTGTTTTTTTCCTGCTCATTCTCTTTTCTTGGTTCTGTTAAATGCATTGCTTGTTGTTCTGTCCTTTTATTGGTAATGTACAGGAGTTCTGTGTATGTGAAGACTTGGATATATTACTTTTATTGTCTGCTCATTGAATATTTCTTCTTTGATGTGATTTTCATTCGTTTTCCTGGCATGTATTATAGCAAGTTATTGACTGTTTTTACTTTTTCTTTTTTCTGTTGTGTAGTGTTATCCTAACCTGTGGTGAATAAGGGGTAACTGAGCATCTTTGTTATTTCTTGTCTCACTGTGAATGCTTAATTACCTGTGGCTATGGCAAGGCTATTGAATTGTGTTAGGGAAAAATCCTCGAAGTCTTTTTTTTTTAGTCACTACAAATGGAAGATATTTGTATAGGTTCCTACTTAATATGTATGTGGATGTTCATAGGATTTTCTACACAGGAATATGAGATGATGGAATACATTGACAGATGTCTTAAGATTGAGGTTTCCATATGCCTAGTGTCATCTTTTCCAAAAGTCTTTCATTGTTATAATCTATTTTTTCTTTCTCCAATAGAAATATTAGTTTCTTCCAGTTGTTTCTCCTCTTCTTTCAATACCTATTGTTATGGTCGACCATGCTATTCCCTATGATGATGAAAAGTGCCAGTAATATTCTGGAGATCCCCAAATTTCGATCCTCACCTCAGAGTTCCTGATCTATAAGACCCATGTCCAATTGAGTGTGGAACACTGAATCTCCCAGCTATTCATGCAGACATAATAATAGGAAAACATACCTTTAACCTCCAGCCACCAAGTAATTTCCAAGTTCTTCTCTCCTTTCTCCCGCTGTTTCAGAAATGATGACCTGTTCTTTATTCTTATGACTGTATCAGGTAAACATCTCTTACCTCTGTTTATTTCCCCCTCATTATTTGAACATTCTGGTTTAGGGTCTAGGTTTTGTTTACTCTGAGTTGAAGATACCAGGCTTTGAGTTCACAGAGATCACATGTAGGTACAAATTTGTACATACTTTTCATTTGTTCTGAAGCGTGTGATCACATAACATTCTATACTGGTGAATTCAGCTCACGTATCCCACAGTCCATGATAGCTGACTGACTTCAGCTCCAGAATACCTTTGCTGTCTCTCTCACCTCACTGCCCAGGACACTGCCTGGCCGTGTGCTCTCTGCATTCAGTCAACATGGCGAATGTTTTTTTTCTCATATGACGACATCTGCTGTTGTCTCATACTGATGACTGTGTTTTTTTACAAAGAAGAACTAAGCGTTTGGGTCTTCAGTGAAGTGTAACCTGATAGTACAAACTGTTGGTTTTTCTTCTCTGTACCTGTGTCTGCATTCAGCATGCTTTTGACATAGCCCCTATAGCACATTATTCCAGTTACGTGCTTATTGTAACTGCCAACTAGATTTTAAGCTCTTCAAGGAGCAAATTTTCTTCATCTTTTTGCTCTTTTTTTTTTTAATATTTATTTATGCATACAAGCTGGGGTACAGGTCAGAGGCGTGGGGTGGCGAGAGGGTTCACCAGAGACAGAGTGGAGAGCAGAACAGGCAGATGGACCAAAATACACTGCTGAGGGGAGCAGCGAGTGAGGCAGGAGATGTCTGCCGCACCATGTGGGAATCTCCCCGGCCGGGCATGGAACTCGCGTCGCTGCTGCTGACAGCTCCACAGCGCAGCGCTTAACCGCTGCACCACCAGGGAGGCCCCATCGTTTTGCTATTAGAATCAAATACATTTCCATATTCATCAGGTAAGTTATAAAAGAACTTTTAGGAGTGAATGGGTTAATCTAGAGGTTAGGCTATTTCTACTGAGAATTCTGTTCCTATCACAATATAGAGTAAAAAGATGGTGCATCCTGTACAAGATCACAGTCCCACAAAAAAAGGTGCATTTATACTTGCTACTGTCTGCCCAGGCTGATGGCCCTGAAATGAGGGAAAACGTTCCCTCACAGGGGATGGTGTCATTTGAGGACGTGGCTGTGACCTTCACCTGGGAGGAGTGGCAGGACCTGAATGATGCTCAGAGGACCCTGTACCAGGATGTGATGCTGGAGACCTACAGCAACCTGGTGTCACTAGGTGAGGAAAGTCCGGGGTACACTCATATGCAAGTGCTGTTTTCTACACTGATAAGTGAGCACTTGCTTATGAAATTGAGTGCTGGTTAGGGTGCATGTTGCAGGCAGAGTAGAATGTGGGTATTCACCCTTTTAATGAAACATTCAGATTGGCCTTCGTGTCACAGCTCTTAACACTGCTTTTGTTAGTTTTCAAAGGCTGAAGTGTAACTTGTTCAAAGACCAACAGTGTTTCTCATCACAGGCCATGTTGTTAATGATCCTGAGGTGAGGATCAAGTTGGAGCAGAGAGCACAGCCATGGACTGTGGAAGAAGCCCCAGACCAGAACCAATCAGGTCAGTCAGTGCGTGCCTGGCGGGGAGGCTCGGTGGAGGCTGGGAGTGTGGCCGGCGGATATGGCTACACTGAGCTACATTTCCAATGTCCAAACCATTAGAACGGTTTGTCTGCATGTATCATACTGATTCATTATTCACTTCCCAAATGTTGCTCTCTCGTAGACTTCCTCCTCCTCTTTTAATGGTTGTCAATCTTCTTAGACTTAACCAGTTTACAATTCCTATGCTGCAGGAAATAATTCTCCAGTAGTCCTATTTTCTGTATTCTCTCTATTAATTTATTCTCACAGACTGTTTTCTTTCAGGTTTTTGTTCATATTTTGTTTTTGCTTTCAGTATGTCCATGGAATTTTTAGCCAAGGGTAAATTTTCTATGAGTGGGGATAACAACAGTAATCACAGAAATGGCCTTACTTTGTTGAAGTTATATTTTGTGAGAAAGGAAAATGTAATAAATACATACATTAAATAAGAGCGACAGAGAATACTTGACCAGAATGAGAGAAAAAGTGGAGAATGTTATTTTAGAGTGTCTGTTCATAAGACATCATTATAGGGATAAAGTCTTTCCTGTAGAGCTTAGGTGAGATGAATGGCTTGCAGTAACCCTACGTGCTGTCTGGGTTAGAGGTTGTGTATTGCTATTGGAGATGTAATTAGGTGACTAACTCAAAATTGATAGAAAGGAGTTGACTGGAGAGTTATTTAAAACATAAATAGTATGTCATGTTCAAGCCTTGTGACCCCACCGAATGAGACATTGTGAGGCTGAGGAGGACCCAGCAAACCATTCAGCATGGGAAGGGACATTCTGTGATGTGGGTGTGGAAACCTGAGCTTGTGGTTTCTGAAGCCACGGAACCAAGAGTTTCAGGTTGGGTGCTCATATTTGGGAACTTGAAATGTGCAATTACACCTTCTTCTGGAAATTATTGGGAAGAAAGCAAAAGACTCAGTGAAAGTATGATACAGCTAAATCTAAGATCCTAGATTAAAACTTGAGCTGCTATGAATTAAGTAGAAACACAGATGCCAAGGGATACAGTGAGAATACCAGGAGTGTTGATCTCAGAAGTCATGGAGAAACTTTCAATGTGATGGACACAGGCTGGATTGCAGTACTTTTTCCTTTTGATTAGGAGGGGAAAGTTGGACAAAATGTGAAACAGCGTTTGCTGCATCTGTTGTGATTCTGAGCAGCATGTGATATAATAATATTCTTAAGAATTGACAGGAAGGTCTCTTTCTGCCATCGAGGAAAATACATGCCTTTGAAGACATTTAGTGATGACTGTAGACTGTGCCAAAGGAGAAATAAAAGCTAAGGAAATGGACATGCAAAATCCTTGTCTCTAAACAATAGTCTTTCTTAAAGTGACAAGAAAATTCCCCTGCATCACATTCAATCAATACGTTTTCCAGGAAAACCATGGCATCTCCAGAGCTTGATTATTCAGAAAGTTCCAGCAACAGTTGCACTGGATCATCCTAAATAAGAAAGTATATGGGCTATGTGTTAGGTTAAATGCTCTTGGTTGATATCAACCTCTAGTTACATGAATATCTTTACCAAATATTTACGATTTTATGAAAACAGTGTGAAATAAGTTTTACTGCTTCCTTATCAACCTGGTTAAGCACTAGAAATATCTGTTACTTGGAGCCTCCCTGGAGGCCTAGGGTCTATGTCTCTGCACGTTCACTGCTATGGCTTGACTTTGATCCACGGCCAGGGATTCACCCACATCTGGTGCAGGAGACCTCATCTGCTTCCCCCGCTGCTCCCTTCAGCAGTGTATTTCATAAATACGCCAGTTCTACTTCCCACTCTGTCTCTGGTAAATCCTCTCACACACCCCTGCCTCCCCGCAACTCTGGTCAATACCCCAGCTCCTCTACATCAAAATAAAAAGAAAATCTGTTCATTTTTTTCCAGAATTTATTAGGGATAAAAAGCATAAACCAGAAAATCAATAGCTGTTAAATTGTGTTGTAGTACAGAAATTTTTGTTCCTCTTCATAGCATTCACTCGAAATGCGTATAGTTATATAAATGGTCATTTTTAATCTCTTTTCAGATGTTCATGCTGTGGATTACCTGATTAAGGCTAACCCTATAAATGAGGATGGACATATGTGGCAAATTCATACTGCCAACAGCGAAATATCAACCAACGAGACAACTGACTTAGGAAAAGAAATTAATTTGGACTCAATTCATCATTTAAACCAGAGTATCGATAATGAAGACATTTCAACAGTGATGCCTGAGAATTTTTCTATATATAGGAATATATTCATCCCTGTCGATCCTCCTGAAGAGCCTGTCGGAAAGAAAGAGGAGGTCTTTAATAGAATTTGGGAATCCATCAGGTATCCTGAGCACCTCAGTCATCAGGTGATTCAGAATGTTCAACAGCCTTTTGAATTTTGTGGACAAGGGAACTCCTTGATCAAAGAAACAATATTCTTTACACATAGCGGAGCACTTATGGAAGAGACTGCCTATAAATACAGTGTATGTAGGGACACTTGTGATAAGCCACCTTTCGTTGTCCAAGAGAGAACCCAAATCGGACAGGCTCCCTGTACGTGTCATGAAAGGGGGGAACCTGTTGATGTGAAACCACTACCTTTGAATCTTCATAGATATGTTGAAGATGAACAGCAGGAATGTTATGAAAGAGCCACCCTCAGCCACAAATTTCAGACCCATCAGTGTGAGAGTTCTCAATTAGGACAGAATACTTTTGAAGATAAAACATTCTGTGAATTCTCTGTTCTTACTGAAGAGCAGAAAATACAAGCAGATGAGCAACCTTATGAATGTGGGGAAACCTCTGATATTTTCTTACAGAATAGCTATCAGAGAACTTTCACTACAGAGAAATTGTTTGGTGATAAAGACTGCATGAATGCTTTCTCATGGAAAATGGCCCTCCCTTTACATCCACAATCTCAAACAGGAATGAGTCATTATCAATGTGAAATATGTAAGAACGCTTTCTGGCAGAAGTCAGCTTTTAGTGGACATCAGAGAACTCCTACAAGGGAGAAACCCTATAAATGTCAAGAGTGTAGGAAAACTTTCTCCAGTAATTCCTACCTCATTTACCATCAGAGAATTCACACTGGAGAGAAACTATTTGAATGTCAAGAGTGTAGGAAAGGGTTCACCCAGAGGTCAGGCCTCACTCAACACCTGAGAATTCATAGAGGAGAGAAACCTTATGAATGTCAAGAATGTGGGAGGACTTTTTTCAGTAAGTGTGACCTCACTAGACATCAGAGAACTCATAGAGGAGAGAGACCCTATGAATGTCAAGAATGTGGGAAGACTTTTTCCCGTACATCCATTCTCATTGTACATCAGAGAAATCACACTGGAGAGAAACCCTATGAATGTCAAGAGTGTAGGAAAATGTTCGCCCATAGGTCAGCCCTCACTGTACATCAGAGAATCCACACTGGAGAGAAACCCTATGAATGTCAAGAGTGTAGGAAAGTGTTTGCCCAGAGGTCAGGTCTCACTAAACATCAGAGATACCATAGAGGAGAGAAACCCTATGAATGTCAAGAGTGTAGAAAATCTTTCTACTCTAAGTCAAACCTCACAAAACATGAGAAAACTCATACAGGTGAGAAACCCTATGAATGCCAAGAGTGTAGGAAAGGGTTCGCCCAGAGGTCAGGCCTCACTAAACATCAGAGAATTCACACTAGAGAGAAACCCTATGGATGTCAAGAATGTGGGAAGACTTTTTTCAGTAAGTGTGACCTCACTAGACATCAGAGAATTCATAGAGGAGAGAAACCCTATGAATGTCAAGAGTGTAAGAAAACTTTCTCCAGTAATTCCTATCTCATTTACCATCAGAGAATTCACACTGGAGAGAAACCTTATGAATGTCAAGAGTGTAGTAAAGCCTTCTCCCGGAGGTCAGGCCTCACTAAACATCAGAGATATCATAGAGGAGAGAAACCCTATGAATGTCAAGAGTGTAGAAAAGCTTTCTACTCTAAGTCAAACCTCACAAAACATGAGAAAACTCATACAGGTGAGAAACCCTATGAATGCCAAGAGTGTAGGAAAGGGTTCGCCCAGAGGTCAGGCCTCACTAAACATCAGAGAATTCACACTGGAGAGAAACCCTATGAATGTCAAGACTGTAAGAAGACGTTTTTCAGTAAGTGTGACCTCACTAGACATCAGAGAATTCATAGAGGAGAGAAACCCTATGAATGTCAAGAGTGTAAGAAAACGTTCTCCAGTAATTCCTATCTCATTTACCATCAGAGAATTCACACTGGAGAGAAACCTTATGAATGTCAAGAGTGTAGGAAAGCCTTCTCCCGGAGGTCAGGCCTCACTAAACATCAGCGATATCATAGAGGAGAGAAACCCTATGCATGTCAAAAGTGTACAAAAGCTTTCTACTCTAAGTCGAACCTCACTAAACATGAGAAAACTCATACAGGTGAGAAACCTTAGGAATGTCGATAGTGTAAGAATATCTCCTGTAACTATACACGCATGGTAAATCAGAGAAATCATGATTTCTCTGAATGACGAGTGCACAAAACTCTTCCTCTAAGTCAGCTCTCACTGTACATCAGAGAAGTCACACTGGAGAGAGAACGCTATGAATGCCGAGAGTGCAGGAAAGCTTTCTACTGGAAATCATACCACACTAGACATAGAGAACTCACAGGAGATTCAATATGAATATAAGAGTGTAGTAAAGCTTTCCCAGTAGTCAGTTCTGACTCTATGTAAGAATACACACAGGAGAGGTTCTTTTTAATGTTTGAGTGTAGGCAGACTTTCTCCTGGATGTTAGTGTTCAGTATACATCTAGAGAAAACTCACAGGGGAGCTTATGAATATCAGTGAATATCAAAAAGCATTTTATTGGACATCAGAGTCACAGCTATCTGGCAACTCATCAAGGAGAGACCGCCTATGACTGTCAAGACTAGGATGGCTTTCTGCCAGAAAGCTCTTACTGTGCATCAAAGTCCACACTCGTGAGAGAAACCTGTGGCTGTAGCCTATGTAGGGAAGCCATGAAGGAGTCCAGCTGTCAGTATCATAGAAGACTGCACAGGAGTGTCCCACTGTTCCAAACTGATCACATATTTATACAGCCCTTTTGTCCTGTTGGGTGAATAGCTTGCATTTCTCTGCCTTTTTATCCTCCACCTGGCGAAGCCCAGGAGTATGTCAATACAAGCAAGGAAGATTATTTCCATTTCCACATACAAAAAAGTCTTGTGTAGTCTTCCCAGATGTGTCAATCTCTGTGTTTTTTGAGTAGTTCTTCCAAGTTAGCGAAAGATGATAACAGGGAAAAAGAAGGTAAAATGAGTAACGATGGGGATTGTCGAAAGCAGAGTTTCCCAACATCTATGTTAAAATGTCCCATTTATGGTTCTGGGAAAACTGGATCACTACATGCAAAAGAATGAAACTAGGTAACTACCTCACACCATACACAAAAAGCAACTCAAAATGGATAAGAGACTTGAATGTAAGCACTGAAACCTTAGAGTATGTAAGAGAAAATTTAGGTACAACACTTCACAACATATATCCCAAAAACATCTTTGAGGATTCATCTCTAGAAGCTAAGTAAATGAAGAAAAAGATTAACAGCTGGGAGTACACTGAACTAAAGAGCTTCTGTACAGCAAAAGCCTCCAAAATAAGCAAACACAATGTTCAGACTGGGAGAAAATATTAACACTCCACAGAACTGATGAGGGACTGATAACGAAAGATCTACAAAGAGCTTACAAAACTCAACAAAAACAGGGGCCTCCCTAGTGGAGCAGCTGATAAAATCTCAAAGCTATCAAGATATTGCCAGCCACTGTGGCATGAGTTCGATCTCTGGCCAGGAAGCTGACCCACATGGCACAGCAGATCTTCCTATCACACCTGCTCCTCACCTTGGCTGTGTGTTTCAGTAGATCTGCCTATTCTGCTCCCCTCTCTGTCTCTGGTGAATCCTCTCCCCACCCCCCACAACTCTGGAAAAATTAATAATAAAAACACAAGTGTTGGCAAGGATGTGCAGTAAAAGGAACCCTCTTCACTGCTGATTGGAATGCAAACTGGTCCAACCACTATGGAAAGCAGTGTGGGGTTTCCTAATATTAGTAGAACTGGCGCAACAATGTGACCCAGCTATTTTGCTTCTAGGCTACCCAAAGACTCAAAAAGATTAATTCGAAAGGAGACCTGCAAGGCTGTGTTTATGGCAGCACTATTTGCAGTGGGTCAGATATGGAAACAATGTAAATGCCCAAAAATAGATGAATGGATCAAGAAGAGGTGGTTTATATCCACAATGGAATACTAGTCAACATTCAAAAGAGAGAAACTCCTGCTATTTCAAGCAACATGAATGAAATTTGAAGGGATTATGTCCAGTGAAATAAATCAGAAGGAAAAAGAAAAACAGGTGATTTCACTTACAGGAGGAATGAAGGGCAACCATAAAAAGGGTCCAAGAAAAACTGAGACAGAACATGCAGGCAATCTATAGATCAGAGGCATCCAGCAGGGGAGGGGCAGGGAAATGGGTCAACACAGGGGAGGGAAGAGCATAAGGGACTGTGGTGATGGTTCACTGATGCAGTGATGGGAGATTTATGGGGACTACACCTGAAGAAAGAAGGCAAATATTGTACAAAAATGAACAATGTAAGAAAATAAATCTTCCGTTTTGTGCTTTTTTTGAATCAGAAATATTTACTCTGTTGAATCTGTCGATGTGTATTTTCCTCAATACTGGTCCATTATAAACTGTTCACCTTTTCAGTTTGACTTCAGTAAAAGTTACCATTTTTTTCTAAAATTCACAGAGGATAAAACCATTTTGTCACCTTTTGTTCTCACAACACTCAGTGGAAAATGAGGAATATTTTAATGTTTCTCTAGGAAGAAAAATTAATTGCTCAGTGCTAACACCAGGAGTATCATTTAAAAATGTCCCATTGGCGGGGCGGCGGGGGAGGATAAGGGCACAAAATGGAGTAGAAAAGAACACAAGGGACCACGGAGATGAATCACGGGTGAATTGCTGGTGGGTTACCCAAGGGGAATACAAAATGTAAAAACATATATAACAATAAAAATATATTTAAAAATAAAAATGTCCCATTAGGGCCTCCCTGGTGGCGCAATGGATTAAGCGCAGCATCAAGGAGAGTTCGATGGCCGGGGAGAATCCCACATGGCGCAGCAGACTTCTCCTGCCTCGCCCGCTGCTCCGCTCAGTGTATTTCAATCAGTCTGCCGTTTCTGCTCCCCACTCTGTCTCTGGTGAACCCTCCCACCGCCCGCCGCCTCTGGCCTGCACCCCAGCTTGTATGCATAAGTAAATATTAAAAAAAAAAAGTCCCATTAGAAGTTCAAACCATTGCCAGCATAGAAGAATTGGCCTGTAGGCAGTATTTCCCCAAACTTTTGATCACAATATTTAGATTCCTGACTAGTTACCTGAATTAAACACCTTCATGATACAAAACGAGAGGAAAGTTGCCCTCTGAAGTTTTCCTTTGCAATGGAACTGGGGGAGCCGTTGCAGAGAAACTACTGCCTGTCCCATTTGAAGCTTCCTAAATAACTGGAATGGAGCAGAACCTTTTTTTTTTTTTTAAGATTTATTTATTTATGCTTGCTTCTGGTGTACAGACCAGAGGCGTGGGGTGGCGAGAGGGTTCACCAGAGACAGAGTGGGGAGCAGAACAGGCAGATCTGCTGAAATACACTGCTGAGGGGAGCAGCAGGTGAGGCAGGAGAGTCTGCTGCGCCATGTGGGAATCTCCCCGGCCGGGAGTCTAACTCACATTGCCGCTGCCAATAGCTCCACAGTGCAGCGCCCAACCACTGCGCCACCAGGGAGGCCCAGAACCTTTTTAAAGATTTATTTATACATACAAGATCTGGGGTGTAGGCCAGAGGTGTGGGGGTGATGAGAGGAGTCACCAGAGACAAAGTGGGGAGCAGATCAGACAGATTGACTGAAATACACTGCTGAGGGGGAGCAGTGAACAAGACAGAAGAGGTCTTCTGCGCCATATGTGGGTAAGCTCCCTGGCCAGGGATCAAACTCATGCTACAGTGGCTGCTGATAGCTTGATAGCACTGAGACTTTAACACCTGCACCACGAGGGGGGCCCGGAAAAGAGCCTTTTGAATAGAACCTAATGCAATTATTCTGTGAC
>PVIJ01012988.1:0-47054 GCA_004024925.1 Scalopus aquaticus | reverse complement strand
AAGCTGGGGTACAGGCCAGAGGCGTGGGGCGGTGAGAGGGTTCACCAGAGACAGAGTGGGGAGCAGAACAGGCAGATCAGAAATACACTGCTGAGGGGAGCAGCGGGCGAGGCAGGAGAGGTCTGCCACACCATGTGGGATTCTTCTCCCCAGCCGGGCGTCGAACTCGCATTGCGCGCTGCTGCTGACAGCTCCACAGCGCAGCGCTCAACTGCTGCGCCACCAGGGAGGCCCCTGAGTTGACAAAATTGAGTCACACTCCCCACAAGTTGAGGTCAGCTGTCACCCAAGGGCGAACAACTTGCCCTGCAGGGCACCGTAGTTCCTACAAGGGGAGCCAACAGCCCAGAATTTCCCAGATTATGGGCCTTCTCCTTTTAAACCCAGACAGTCCTGGGGCAAAATGAGTTGGTGGGTCACCCTGGTCCCTGTCTAGACCTTTTACCCCTTGTTAATTACATGTTAATCACATGCTAATTCTATATTAATCACGCCCCCATCTCTTTGCCCCTCTAGCCCAGACTCACCTTGCCTTTATCATGTGATGACCCCGCCTGCCCTCCACCAGCAGTACCCACATCTCTGCCTGGAGACTCTCTCTGGTTGTGGGACCCACGTGGCAACCATGAGGTTGCCAATTGGAAGTGCTGAGGGCTAGATAATACCTGAGAGGCGCCCTGGGCCAGTTCCAAGGACCTGAGAGCCAGGATGACCAGCACCAACTGCCTTGACCTTGGATGGAGAACCCCGCAGGTATGTCCTTCTGGGTGGCTTCCAGGGTCCCCAGAGGTTCCAAGAATTACTTGTGGGGATCATTTAGCTCTACAAATAATTCCTGGCTCCTTCCCCTTTGCCCCCAGTTTCCTTCCCACATCCCAGCACCTCCCAAATAAACTCCTTGCACTCAAATCCTTGCCTCAGGTTCTGCTAGTTGGGAACCAAACCAAGTCAACCAGGAAATGCCCAGCACCCAGAGCCAGGCATGAATCTCTCAAAGAGAGATTCTGGAACAAATCAGGTCCAGCCCTCCTTTCCCTGGGGGAGCTGAAGGCGCCCCGCTGATGGAGATGCAGTGTGCTGTAGGCTGCAAGACAGGTTTTGCAGGCAGACCCCAAGTCCAGTCACATCGTGTCCCTCACTCAGGTTCAGGAGGCCTCACCTGTGGCTAGGGCATCAGAGTCACCCACCAGGGAGGGAGCTAAGATGAGGGGGCAGGCGGGTCTGCCACAGGGTGAGTGTATGATTCTCCTTACTATTACTGGTGTCCCAAGAACACCCCCCCACCGCAGCTTCCCAGAGAGATGGCCACACCCTGGGGGACACACCCCTGGGGGCGTGGACTCAGGCCTCCCATCAGAGAGAGGCTGCGGCGCATCCACCAGAGAGCACCCCATTTCTTCACAGCAAGACACACTGGCCATGCTGTCTGCACTCGACCCTGCATATTTCCAGGTGACGGTTGCACAGGCAGAGTCCTGAGAGGAGCCCCAGGAACATCCCAGAACAACTTCTGGGTCTCAGGATAGAGCCTGGCAGGGAGGTAAGGGGCCTGTGGTGGTGGCGCAGCTCTGGAGACCGAGTTATCATCCAGCAGGGGACAGCTGCCGGAAATGACATCGAGTGGGTACGAGCTCCCACCACGGTCAGTGATGGGGACACTCCCTGTGTGCCCAGGGCTGGCAGACATCATCGTCCACTGTGGCTTTTTTTTTTTTTTAAAGAATTAAGTAATGTGCTAGTTTATTTTTTTATTTTTTTTAAAGATTTTATTTTATTTATACATACAGCTGGGGTACAGGCCAGAGGTGTGGAGTGATGAGAGGCTTCACCAGAGACAGAGCGGGGAGCAGAACAGGCAGATCAGAAATCCACTGCTGAGGAGAGCAGCGGGCGAGGCAGGAGAGGTCTGCCGCACCATGTGGGATTCTCCCCGGCTGGGCGTCGAACTCGCATCGCTGCTGCCGACAGCTCCACAGCGCAGCGCTTAACCGCTGCGCCACCAGGGAGGCCCCACTGTGGCTTTTAAGGAATTGAGATCAGAGAGTCCGGAGTTTGACTCGTAAATTCTCCATGATTAGCTGGCTCATCTGCTCAACTGGCTCATCCTTTAAGTGCAGACAATCCTTGAAATGTGACTTAAGCAGTTAAGTCCCACGACATGTCCAGCACGTGGGGCATGCAGTCAACACTGACCCCAGCCCTGCTTGACATCCCCTGGGAAAAGCCTGCACAGCACCCCTCCAGGGTGGAAGGTAAGCAGAGTTCCATTCAAATGCTTGGCACACAGTAGGTCCTCAATCAAAACAGTAGCTCCTCCTACAGTTGGAGAATGGCTTCTTGCTCCACTCTCTAAACCACCCCACCCAGTTCTTATCTCCTCATTGAGGTTCAGGCCCCCAGAGGCCCCAGCTCGCCCTGCCCAACAGACCTGCAACCTGAGACCCGGAATCCTGCGAGGCAGCCCCTGGACCACAGTCACCATCATCAGGAGGAGCCTTTAGAAAACCTCGAAGCAGGAGCCAGGTTTTGAGGCCCCTGAGGGCTTGTTAGAGCCAGCATTCCCCAAAGCCTGCACCTCCCCCACAGAGATCCCCTCACTCCCCCTGACACTACAGCCCCTCCCCCACAGCTGTGGCCTGAACTGCTCCCAAAGGCCAGGCTTTGGAGTTGGGGTTTCATCTCAACTGAATTACAGCCCCCGCCCCAAGGCCATCTCAGCACCATTCACCAGGCTGAAAGGTCAGCATCCTCCCACAGCATCTGTTCAGGACACCCATAAATCTACCAGAACAATCAGTGCCTAGGGCATCTCCATGTCACAGGGTGGGGATGCTAGGCCCAAATGAAGGGCTTCAGATGCTCCAGGAAAGCTTTTCCTCAGATGCCTGGCAGTGCTATGGAAACAGCCCGAGGCACACAGGCAGCTGAAGAGAATGTTCTAGAATCTTTAAAGGGCTGGCAGGAGGCAGCTGGGCCTAGAGAGGGAGCCAGGGCATCTGTCTGGGTTTGTTCAGGCCTCCAGCAACGTGGGGACCTGCTGTCCCCACACACCTCTTGTTCTCTGGTGAGGAACCCCACCTGTGCCTGTGGCACAAAGACTCCTGCTCCCACCACCCCACTTTCTGTAAGGTCTGGAATCAGCACGTGCTCTCTGAATGAGACACCAACCACTTATACATAAACACCCAAATTTGTGGAAATCAAAAGATCTGGGAGCCTGGGGCCTGCATCTGTGACGGGACAGCTGCCCTCTTTAGGAGGCCCCCTGCCCCCAGGCCACCGTCCCTGCCCTCTCCTGGGCACCCAGCCTCCCTCCCTCCTTCCTCAACTTGCTGCCCCCTCCCCCCGGTGTTTCATACATCAGATACTTCGAGCAACCTTATAAGATGGGGACTGTTACTGGTTTTATTATTATTATTATTTGTTGTTCAAGCTGGGGTACAGGCCAGAGGCAGGGGACGGTGAGAGGGTTCACCAGAGACAGAGTGGGGAGCAGAACAGGAAGATCAGAAATCCACTGCTGAGGGGAGCAGCAGGCGAGGCAGGAGAGTTCTGCCCCACCATGTGGGACTCTCCCCGGCTGGGCATCGAGCCCACATCGCACGCCACCGACAGTTCCACAGCGCAGCACTCAACCGCTGCGCCACCAGGGAGGCCCTGGTTTTATTATTTAAAAGGTGATGAAACTGAGATTCAGAGAGGTTTTGCAACTTGCCCAACATTACACAGCAAGTGAACGGAAAAGTTAGAACTAACGCCAATCAGCTACCATTATTCATCTTTGATTGTCTCTTTAAATGAGAAAAATCCCTGCTTTCTAAATGAAGTTTTTAGGCACACAACCGGTCCAAAATATGGAATGCATAGGGAGGTAAAAAAGGAACACTTTGTGGGGGAGAAAGCAGCATGTACAGCACTAAAATGGCCCCTGTGCTCCCTTGCAGAGCTAACATTCCCTTCTAAGAGCATGCCTACCGATTCCTATTGACACAACTTAACTACATCACACTGGAGGTGACTTCCTGGGGTCCCTGCTTATCGAAGACACTCAGCGGCCCCCACCCCCACCCATAACAACCCACAGTATGGTCCCAGAGTTGTCATGGCAACTCCTGGTTGGATCTACTTCAAAGGAATAAAGGAAGCATCTTCTGTCTCTAAGCTATTGTGGCACTGAAGAGTGGTTCCTTCGTTCATCCAACAAATATTTCAAGCGTCATCCAGGGGTGCCAAACTCAATGCTTATAGGAACCAGGCATAAAGGAGTTGATGTCAAAGGATGTGGGGAGTTAACTGGAGAGTTGGGGGGCTGTAGAACACACACACACACACACACACACACACACACACACACCTGTACAGGCAGCCATAATTCAACCCTAGCCCCTCAGTGAGTTGCAGGAATGTAATCCCAGTGTGATTTGAGTTTTGGATTTGTCAGGAAATGTTAAGAACTGGGTTTTTATATGAAATCTTTTAATCTCTGGGACTTCCCTGGTGGCGCAAGCAGTTAAATCTCAGTACTATGAAGCTATTGGCAGCCACTACAGCACGAGTTTGACCCCCAGCCAGGTAGCTGACCCCCATGGCGCAGCAGACCTCTCCTGTCTCGCCCGCTGCTCCCCTCAGCAGCCTATTTCAGTCAGTCTGCCTGTTCTGCCTCCCACTCTGTCCCTGGTGAGTCTCCTTATCCCCACCCCCACACCTCTGGCTTACACTCCAGCTCTTGCATGCATGCATAAATAAATCTTTAAAAAAAAAAAAAGAAATCTTTTGATCTTCAAATATTGCCAATCTGTCCAAACATTTGGGGTGTTGCTTCTGGACACTGCTGTACATGCATGTACAGTACAACTCTGTGGTGCCCAGTCTCATGTATATTCAATTAGCAGTGCCCCTGCACTTGTGCAGTGCAGCGGCAAACTGTGCAGCCATATGTGCAGTCCAATCACATCAAGGGCCAAATCTGGCTTGTGTGTCGCCAGGTTGCCAATTCCAACTCTGAATGTCCATCAACTGATAGAATAGAGAAGCTTGATGGGATGATGAGATGGAGTGAGGCATAGGGGAGGTGAATGCCCCTGCGGTCTGGAAGGAGGGAACCTGGTAGTTGGGGGGGGGAGTATGGGTGGGTATTTGGGGACATTCCCCCATTTTTAAAAAAATTTTTTTAAAAGATTTATTTATTTATACACAAGCTGGGGTATAAGCCAGAGTCATGGGGCGGTGAGAGGGCTCACCAGAGACAGAGTGGGGAGCAGAACAGGCAGATAAGAAATACACTGCTGAGGGGAGCTGCGGGCGAGGCAGGAGAGGTCTGCCGCACCATGTGGGATTCTCCCCGGCCGGGCGTCGAACTCGCATCGCTGCTGCCGACAGCTCCACAGCGCAGCGCTCAACCGCTGCGCCACCAGGGAGGCCCTTGAAAATTTTTTTAAATTTACTTTTGCACAGAAGAACTAGCGTGTAGGCCAGAGGTGGGGGGTGAGAAGATTCACCAGAGACAGAGTAGAGAGCAGACCAGGCAGACTGACTGAAATACGCTGCTGAAGGAAGCAGCAGGTGAGGCAGGAGAGGTCTGCTGCTCCATGTGGGAAGCTCCCTGGCCGGGGATCGAACTCAGGCTGTAGAAGTAATAGTGCTGAGACTTAACCCCTAGGTCACCAGGGAGGCCCCCAACATTCCCCTCTTGATCTTTCAGACCAGCTTAGTTCTTGGTATTATATGGGACAAAGGAAACTTGGACACCAGGGTTAACGAGAAGCAGATTTATTGCATCGTTGCTAACCCAGCGGATTCGCATCCAAAAGCTGAGCCCATCTGCAGGAAGTCAGGGGCTTATAGACACTTCCAGTTTCTATAAAGTTCCGGTGGGTTTGCATTGGCAGCTCTACACGGTCAGATATGACGTGGCTGCTTACCAAGAGGTGAGTTGTATAGTTGCACGGAAAGGAGTGAGTAAAGGGCCAATAGTCAGGGGACCCCCAGCTCCATCCTGCCTCATGGCGTCCATCCTCTCACGTGAAGCAAGATTCACACCAGGAACTAAGCTCAAGGTCGTTACTAGGACCCAGGCTGCTCGGCTCGGCTCACCATGCTTCACTGACAACAACCAGCCTCATGTTGATGTCGCTTTTGGAGTTGTTGGGTTCAGGGAGTGGGGTCCTTGGGTTCACTGTGGGAAAGGTTTCCCCAGATCTCCCCTTTCAGCGGCACGCGGCGAGTTTCCCAGGCGAGTCTCCCCACAACAGAGACGTTAGTTATATCCCAAAGGGCAGGCTTATTATAAAAGGGAGAGGAGAATAAAGGACACTTGCACAGACACAAGAGGGCGGAAAGGACTCCCCGAGAGGGGCAGGTCTGCTGAGAGAGAGGCCTGCATGGTCGCGGGGGGCGGCCTTGAGGAGACCTGCCTCTGCTGAGGGGGGGTCAGTGTAGAGAAGCCCCGGCATGGCACAGGTCACGGGCAGGCAGGAGGCCGCTGCCTGCGGAGGGACAGAGAGTTGGCGACAAGAAGCACCTGCATGGGCACAGGCGGGCAGGGCTGATGCCCCGTGCCAGGGCAGAGATCGCCCTGATATAGTCTTCTCTTTGGGAGGGGTTCACGCCTTCATGGAGTGGTTTGTTTGCTGTTGATTTTGGGAAACTATGTAGGACTTGAAAGGGACCGGAGATTCGACAATGGCCTCCACCCCGCCTTCACCTCTGCTCTGCACCCATGACACTATCAGCATCTGACACTTTGCTTGGGTCTGTGCCTTGGCGCCCAAGGACTTTTAGCTCCTAGAGTTGGTGTAAGGACTATGTTAATCCCTTCCACCCCCACCTCCAGGTCTTGGCATTGTGTGCGCCAGGTTTCTGGTCTTGTGGCACCTCCTTTCCAGTTTTTCTATCCTTATTCTCCATCAATGTCATTGGTGTTTGATACTTAAACTCAAAACTCACACTATTTGGCAGCAACCGTCTTCCGTTTGGGGTGGACCTCTGTAAGAACCGAGTGCCTTTTCCTGTAACTTCCCCGATTCTTCCCTTGGTTCTGCTTCAGAGGAAGTCATCTGTCCCAGAAGCAGTGTGGCATGGCAATGTGAATTCTTTTGTCTGTTTTCAAAAAATTCTAAACTGCTATATTCCAAACACTAGAAAATAATATAACAAACCCCCACCCGCCAGTGACACAGATGCTTACATTTTGTTGTCCATGTTTCCTTCAACTCTTTTCAAAACAAATGAAGCCCAATAAACACACCTGAGTGTCACCTGACACCTCGCCTCCCTCCCCAGCCCCCCACTCATTCTCATGCCATCTGGTATATTTTTGCTCCTGAGTCTATATTCAGAATGATAAGTCATTATTTCATTTGAAACCTCCAGGTTAGTATTCTATTCCCTTTATCATTCTGCGGCTGCCTTTACATCCTCCTTTATGCTCTGAGATTTGGGGCTCTCCCGCCCCTCGGCAGCACCTGCAAACCCTCTCTGGAACTACCGAGGAAGAGCCAAGGCTGGGAGGACTCCATCGCCACATATTCCCCAGAAATGACCCGGCCAGACCGTTAGCTGCCAGTTAGAAGGGGTCTCTTTACTCCCTTACCTCCCAGCTGCAGAGGCAGCTCCCCTAACCCAAGGTAGAGATGGGCTCCCCTCCAGGTCCTGGGCACCGGCAGATAAAACAGCCCCCTCCCCAGGTTCTCAGGCCAACCCAAGGGGACCCGCAGGTCTCAGCAGGCTGAGTCCTGTCCAGAGTCCGGACCGAGGTCCAGAGTGACTTGGCCTCAGGAGGACGCCCGCTTGCCCCCCCAGAGATCCGAGGCCTCGCAGCCGCCCCAGCCAGGAGCACCCTAGGCGCTGGGACCCTAAGGCTCCTCCAGAGACAATTGAAAGGGAGTAGTCACGGTAATAGAGTCAAGCCCCTGGAGGTGGAGGAATCAAATGGGTTCAAGTGGCCGGGTAGGGGTGGGGATGGGAGGGGATGCTTGTGTTCAAGATTCATACCTGCCCTTCGGGGTGGGACTGAGGCAGAACCAGAGGTGGGAGCTAGCTCCCAGGTGGAAGAAGCCAGGGGCCCCCTCTCATGCCCCCCCACCTAGCTTTTGCCTAGTTCAGCCCAGACCAGGTTTGACCCTGCGTTCTATGCATGGCTTGGGGAGCAGCCTCTGCCCCTGCTCCTGGCTCGGGCAGAGGGGACACACAATTGCTACTGAGCAACTCTTATGGCAAGACAGCAGACACTGAACCTGCCCCGGGAGGGCCCCAGTTGGTGGGGGAAGGGACGAGGTAGCCAAGGGAGAAGGGACTTTCCTGGGGCGTCTATAACAAAGGGTGGTAAACTGGGTCCCTCCAAACAACAGAAATGCATTTTCTCACGGTTCTGGAGGCCTGAGGTCTGAGCTCAAGCTCTCAGCAGGCCTGTGTCCCTCCAGATGTCAGTGGGAGGCTCCAGAGAGGGTCCTTCCTGCCACTTCCCGCTTCTGGGGGCTCCAGGCTCGTGGCCCCCTCCCTCCAACCTGTCTCTACCCTGACTTGGTCGCTGCCCCCTCTACCTTTATTTAGTAAGGGGCCCTGTCATTGGGTGGGAGGCCCGCCCTCAGCCCAGGAGGGTCTCACCTAGTCCAGGAGGGTCTCGTCTGGAAACTTTGTCACTTCTGCAAAGACTGTTTCCAAAACAGGTCATCTGCTCGGGTTCCAGAACATGAATGGATCTTTTGGGGAACACTGTTCAGTATACTCCAGGCACGTGAAGGGAGGACACTGAGCAGGGGCCAGGTCTGGGTGGGAGACATACAAGGCCCCCTCCCCAGGAAATTTAAACTTGACCTTTGGCAATGGTGCGCTGGGGTAAGGGTGGGAGAGTAGTTGACAGGGAAGGAGCTGCCTTTTGGGGAGTGAAATTTTCTTCTAAATGTAAGATGAAGGGGCCTCCCTGGTGGCGCAGCAGTTGAGCGCTGCGCTGTGGAGCTGTCGGCAGCGGCGATGCGAGTTCGACGCCCAGCCGGGGAGAATCCCACATGGCGCGGCAGACCTCTCCTGCCTCGCCTGCTGCTCCCCTCAGCAGTGTATTTCTGATCTGCCTGTTCTGCTCCCCACTCTGTCTCTGGTGAATCCTCTCGCCGCCCTACGCCTCTGGCCTGTACCCCAGCTTGTATGTATAAATAAATAAATCTTTAAATGTAAGATGAGGGCCTCCCTGGTGGTGCAACGGGTTAAGCGCAACACTGTGAAACTATCTGCAGCCACTGCAGCACGAGTTCAATACCTGGCCAAGGAGATTCCCACATGGCACAGCAGACCTCTCTTGTCTCGCCCACTGCTCCCCTCAGCAGTGTACTTCAGTAGATCCTCCTGTTCTGCTCCCCACTCTGTCTCTGGTGAATCCTCTCACCACCCCACACCTCTGGCCTACACACCCCAGCTTGTATGCATACAAAAATAAAACTTTTTAAAAATAAATAGATAAATAAATAAATGTAAGATGAACTTTTCTGGGCTAGAAAAGGCACAAAGTGAAAGCATAATCTTAAAAAGAAAAAAGCTTGAAATGTGTTTTTCTCTTAGTGTCATGACTTAAGAATTTATATTTAAACAAAAACAAGGGTCATAAGCCCCCCAGCTGTCAGGCCCCTAGAGGACCCAGGCAGGGATGGGGTGTAGGGGAGGAAAGCCATGAGTTTAAAAGGGTATTTGGGGGGCCTCCCCTGTGGCGCAGTGGTTAAGCGCTGCGCTGTGGAGCTGTCGGCAGCAGTGATGCGAGTTCGGCACCCGGCCGGGGAGATTCCCACATGGCCCAGCAGACCTCTCCTGCCTCGCCCACTGCTCCCCTCAGCAGTGTATTTCCATGGATCTGCCTGTTCTGCTCCCCGCTCAGTCTCTGGTGAACCCTCTCGCCGCCCCATGCCTCTGGCTTATACCCCATCTTGTATGCATAAATAAATAAATCTTTAAAAATATTTTAAAAAATTTTCCATTAAAAGGGTGTTTGGGGTGAGCAGCTGATTGAGATTGTCTCTCCAAGTCATGAGAGGTCTCCCTGTGGCAGGTATCCTGTTGGAGTCTTTGTGGGGTCCTGCAGCCCAAATACCTTCTGCCTTTCTCTTACTCTGTCCCCTGAGATGGGAACCACCCCTGGGCTTTAGGGGGTTGGGGTGTTAGACCCACGTGCACACAGAGGAGCAGGGAGATGGGCGGGCACCTACCACCCACAGAGCTGTCCCCACATAAGAACGGAGGGGGCGCCTGGGTTACAGCTGAGTGTGACTTTGCACTTGCTTGGTGTTCCTGGGGACATCTTGGGGTGCCTGTGCTTTGTCCAAATTCTTGACTTCTCTTGGGCTGGGTTACAGTTTCTGCGTTCTGGCCAAGAAAGGAGAACCAGCCTTTGGGCTACCACACTACTACACGCACACTACGAGCCTGTCTTCCAGGGAAGTCCCACAGGTCCAACAGGCCCCAGGGGGCATCGGTGCCCCCATAAAGCACTTGTTCTTGTCTTGATCAAGAGAAAAAGGTTTTCATGCTGTTGTGGCCCCTCAGCCATGGTGGGTTTGGCTGCCTGGTGGGATCCCTCTTTGTTCCCATGGCAATCTCTGGTCACCCCCTTATAGCCGGGAGGGACCACCTGCTGAGGGGCCTTGTCCTGGCAAAGGGAAGCTGGGGACCCAGGAGAGGCTAACAGTCACCTCATATTGGGCAGAATGTTGGAGTTCACTCATTCATTCATTCCTGTGGGCACATTCATTCATTCCTGGGCAGACCCTCCAGCATGAAGTCTTGAAAAGATGCGTAAGTGCGGGCCTGCCTGGGGTCACATTCTGGCTCAGCCACTTGCTCGGGGGCGGGGGGCTGTTTCTGCTCCCCAAGGCTTGGTGCTGTGTCCCCACCCCGCACTGGGCGTAGCTGCATGGTTTGCCCTGGCTATTCCTCAGGGAGGTCAGGCATCTTACCTGAGCTCCTACAGCCTGTAAGTGGGGGAGCTGGATGAACCCCTCCATCTTGCCCAGTGCTGGCTCTCAGTGCCAGGGCCCCATCTTCATCTGGGGGGGGGGGTCTGAGATCCAGGAGTCAGCCTGTTCTGGGAAAACACTTCCCAGAGGCACTTGTGTTGTCAAGGCAACACCTGTCATCGTGGTGGGCCCATGGATGGTGGTGCCAGCGAGCAGGCTGGAAAGATCTAGATGGTTCTACTGTGCTGCACTGGTGTCAGGCCGGAGGCTGTTTAAGACCCAGCACTGCTGGGTCCAGGATGGTCTCCCGGCACACGCCCTCGTCACATTAACAGACAGCACGGGGCCAGGCACTTTGCACGGCTCAGCTCAGCCCTCACAACAAATGGCGCGGTGATGCTGGGATCTGAGTGTTTGTGCTCCCAAATTCCATACGTGGAGTCCTAACCCCCAAAGTGATGGTGTTAGGAGGTGGGGCTTTTGGGAGGTGAGTAGGGTCTAAGGACTTGGTGCTCTAGAGGAGTGAGTGCCCTCACGAGACCCCTCTTTCAGGGAGAGATGAGCTCCCTCATTCCTTCTGGGTTTGAGGACATGTAGGTGACCAGGAGAGGGCCCTGAGTGACTGTGTGGCCCTGATCCCCCACTTTCCACCTCCCGATGTGAGAAATAAATGTCTACTGTTTATAAGTCCCCCAAGCTTTGGTGTCTGGTGACAGCCGTCGGATGGAGACGGCGGTGAGGCCCACTGCCCTGGCTCTGGTTAGAGGCGAGGATGTTGCGGCTCTGGGTGGGGGGGCGGGACGCGGCGCTCCCACCGGGTGACGCCACCGACCTCAGGGATGACCCGCGATGCCTCCCACCCCGGGTGAGTCATGGCTCCTGGTGACTTTCTGACTCTAGTTCGTGGCTTTTGTGTGTGGCTCAAAATGGGAACAGGAAGCAGCAGGGGTGGAGCACCCATGGGGGACGGGGAAGAGCAGGAGGCCTGTCCCCCTTTCCAGCCTCAGGGAGCACCTTGGAGTGCAAAGCTGAGAATCGGAAGCCTCCCCAGGGGTGCAATCAGCTAGGAACAGCAGTCCTCCCCTGGGAGCACACAGAAATAGGCTGCAATTATTGGCTTGGCTTACCGCAGGCCTCTGCTCGCAAGTCCCCTGAGGGGGAGGCGCCCAGGACCAGCACTGCGCCTGGTCGCGGCACGTGCCTCGCTTAAAAGGCAGCCATAGCAGAGCTGGCCATCCTACCACTAAGAGGTCTATGTCCCTAGGATCTGGGGGGGCTCACAACCACTCCCCACTGTCCCCCCACAAGGCAGATGCTGCCTGCCATGTGACCCCTGAGGCTCTGTCAGGAAAGGCCACACAGCTTCCTCCTGGGTCTCCAGGCAGCCTCACTCTGGGGACATGGCACCCTGTATGACGTCAGACAACCTCAAGACCACCCGCCTAAGGGGCCACAGCCCTGCTGAGCCCTCACCCTGGACCACCAGCATCATCCCTCATCACGAGAGGGCAAGCTGACGGCAACCACGAGAGACCCTTACTAGACAACCACTCAGCTGAGCCCATCCTGAGTCCCCCCCACAAATCAAGAGAGAAATAAAATAGTGGTGCCTTTATACAACTAGATTTGGGGTAACCAGAAACAACTATAGGTGATCACTCAGTAAGGAATTCAGAGCACATCTAATCAGGGAAACTTGAGTCCCAGAGGTCCATCCACAAACCCTGCCAAGCCCTCTGGAGGCCAGATTGGGGTGCCGAGGCCTTGGGCAGACACAAGAGCAGGAGGAGGCAGCTCCAGGTATTACCTGTACAGGTTTGGTCACCCCAAAAGCATCAGAAAGAATTTCCTAAATGTGCCTAGAGTAGCCTTCTGGTCACCTTGACATGGGAACTAGAGGTCAACTGAGGCCCTGTGAGCCTGAGGGAGAAGGAGGGGAAGGCCATTACCAGGACAACACAGACGGCTTTATCAGTAGTTTACTGCAGTGAGGATCCTGAAGTCTAGGCAAAGTCTGTTCTTGCTATGTCCTTCATGCTTCCCTAATTGAAAGAGACTGTTGTTACTCCTTAAGCTTTTTCCCAAGAGAAGAAGAAATCACTGCTCCCCTTCTTATGACCTAGAAGAATGTAGTTTGGGGGGGTTCCACCAGGCATAGGTTTCTGCGTGAACCTGTCCTCTTGGAAAAGTTCATCTTTTTACTTCCAGAGTGGAGATCACACCTCCTTGTCTGTCATGTAAAATATACCCCCTCCGTGACACCCCAGATCCCTAGATGCAAGATAACTATCCCTGACTGTCCCATTATTCTTTAGAATTTACAATCATGTAAATTCTCCTGATGTATTTTTTTTTTTGGCCTTTTCCCCCTACTAATCTGCCTGATGTTAATTTGCTCATCTGCCATCTTCAGAAGAACCAAGATGGGATAGAGGGATATTCCCCTGCACCCCGACGCTAGGCACCTGTTAGGTGTTAAGTTATGGGAAGACAGAGATGGTAAAGGCAAGGCCTGTGCCCTTGAAGATCTTACCACCCCATCAGACATAATCTGAAATCCCAGCAAAGCCTGAGCCACAGCTTTTGATTAAAACCAGGCTCTTTGACACACAACCCAGCCCCCCCCTCACTGCTCTCCCACTCAGCAAACACCCTCACCGGTGCTCATCCCCCAACCCTTCCTCTTCCGCAGTTCTCAGCTTAGGTCTCACCTCCACAGAGAAGCCTTCCTGGATGCCCTGGCAAGTTCCAGTAGGGCTTTTCTTCTGTAGGGGGCTTATCCCAAATTCTCTGACTGGAGCAAACAGTCCAGAGGCCGGGAAGTCAGAGACCTAGTTTGGCTCCCCCTGTTCTGAGTATAGGAAAAGCTGGGGCATGCCGAGTAACCAAACCTCATGGCAGCCTGATGTAATGAGGACACCCTCATAATCCTCACTACTCCTCCAGCTTCCCGACCTATCACAGTACGTAATAGTGTTGTCTGTTTTGCAGATGAGAAGCTAAAGCCCAGAGAGGTTAACTAACTTGCTCAAAGTCACACAGCCATGAGCAGAGGAGCAGGGATTAGAAGCCAGATGTGTCTGGGGTGGGCCTGTGTCTTTGTGGGCAGCATCATGTGGCCTGCCTGCACCATGCAAAAATCCTTCCAGCCCTGTCCCCTGTTTCAGCAATCTCCTACCTCATACTGGTTCCTCCAAACCCAGTTGTCTGTGTCTCTGAAACACCTCCAGCCTGATTGAGTTCCCACTAGACCTGGCATGCCAGAACCCAGAATTTCAGCTCAGGGAAACCTCAGAAAGGATGTCACAGCCCAGCTGAGGAGGGTGTTTCCTCTCAACTTTTTCAGAGAAGACAGAAGAGGGTACTAATTTGCTGTTATTGCTTCACTGTCCCAAACCCAGGCCCTCCCCTTTCCCCTCACCAGCCACAGAACCAGAGGTCTCAAGAGACCTGGGTTTGAGTCCCGTCTCTTCCACTTTCCAGCTGGGTGTCCTCAGGAGCATCACAGCCTCTCTGAGCCCAGTTTCCATAAAATGGGGCCCCAAATGCGCTTATTCCTTAAGGTTATTGCTACAAATTAAGTAACTGAATATGAATGAAGCTCCATACAGGCCGGTTAAATTAAGCCTGAATCCCACAACAGCTGCCTCTACAAGACAACCCAGACACACTCATTGTTTGAAAAACAAAATCAACATTTATTCTGTAACTGTTTGGGGGCAGATGGTTATACCCCAATACAGCACAGGTTTCTCCCAAGTGTAATGAGCAAGGAAACAAAGAAAAAGAACGCTATAAAATGTGCCCATGAAGAACCAAGCCAATCCCATCTTTCTTGGAAAAAAGAACAAGAAAATCCTTTTGCGTGCATGGTGCAGACCGAGGATTAAAACCACAGGGTTTCTGGTCCCCCTGAGGCAGGGCTAACTGCTCACCCCACAGGCAAGGAGGCAGAGCAGGCCCTGGGCCTGGCCGGCACGGCTGTTGGTGGCGGTCCTTCTGGCCGTCCAGGGCGAGTTCCAGTTCTAAAGTCCCATTTGCCCACTGGGCAGCGCTCCCTAACGTCACTTTGGGGGCCCCTGAAGTGAACCCTGAATGATCCTCCCATCCAGTCTAGACTCAGACCTTTGCCTCCTCTCCCAGCCTTCAAGTGATTTCCATCAAAAGGCCAGAACGGGCTGTTTCAGACCATGTGGCTTTGCCAGGCAAAGTTTTAAGGCAAATGTCCTCTCTTCTGAGTCAAGCCTAAACTTCTCACCACCGAGCACCATCTCTGTCGGACATGGAGCTTAGGCAACTCTGAGTGGGGTGTGGGGAGGGACCCTGGGGCATGCTCCAGCAGCTCTGAGCCTGAGGAAGGGATGGATGTAGGGGCCCTGAAGATGGTCGTGTGGCACAGCCCCTGGAGCCTCCGTGGCCAGTAGGCCAGAGAGACCGAGAAGGCGGCCCTGCCCGACAGCAGCGTGGGGCCATGGTGGAAGCCGGGCAAGTGCATGAGTGACATGCCAGGAAAGGGGGTGAGTGCAGGAGGCACCTTAGATCTGATGATGTGCATGACCTTGGCATCAAAATGATTCTTCTTTAGAACAAAAAAGAGAGGGGATAAAAGAACAAGAAGATGAAAGAAAGATGTTTCATGAGATGTTCCATGAGCTTCGTGAGATAGGGTACAACAGGGCCCAGGAGAGAAGCGGGGAAGGGAGTTGGGTGGCAGACAGGGTGGCAGGCGTTGCCTCTCGTTGGGTCTCCGCTCCCTGGTGGGCTGGTGAGCTGGTAGCCGAGGCCGGGGTCCCCTCCCCCGGGGAGCAGGCAGATGACTTTGGCAAGGGGGAGGGATGGGGCTACTCGGCCTGCGCGTCATAATTGGCTCCCCCTGCCTTCTTGAGCTCGTTCTTGATGAAATCTTCCTCCAGCTCCTTCCGATCACTGATCACAAACTCTTTAGCGAAATTCTGCAAGAACAAAAACAAAATACAGAGTGCTGTAAGGAGGGACAGCAGCTAAGCATTGCCCAGGCAACACACCAGGAAATCTTGGCACCTAAGATGCTAAGAAATAATCAAAATGGAAACCGGGTGACAGAGTGGTCTGTCAGGGAAAAAAAAACAAAACCCAAAGACATAAGGAGAGATGGGGAAATGGAGGAGTGGGCTCCTGCGCAGTCCTGGGACCACGGACCTGGGCCAAGGTCAGGCGGGCGTTTGAATTCGCGCTCTGTCATTTTGTGGGCGTGTGCCCCTGGGATACCTCTGTGTGTCTTTTCATCTGTGAAAAACCCTCACATCAGGAGAATAACAGAAGAGGCTGGAAAGGGAGACTGGCAAATGTTTAATCCCAGACTCTCAAAAAAAAAAAAAAAAAGGAAAAGGGGAGAAATTCAGATTTGTAGCTTTTGCCCATCTCCACTATTTTAATAGTCCCAGTGTGGTCGATTTCAAGCTATAACATGACATCACCGTGGGTAGATCTGGGAAGAGACACATGGCTGGCGTCCTAAGATGGCACAAACTAGCTCTCACCTTGATGGTAAGGACACCATGAAGGCACAAAAGTCTGTCCTGGGCTCTGCAGCCACACTCAGTTACTTGTTTTCATTCATTTAACAAACACTGCCCCAGGTGACGGGCCTACAGTGTTGGGAAAAATGGATATAATCACTGTACCCCCGCATAGGGAGCAGAGGTTCACCATAAAACCTACAGCTGAGGCTCAGTAAAGTTGGTAGCACGAAGGAGGTGACCTGGCTTCTCAGGTACCTGGGCCATGAAAGCCAAAGTGATTTCAATATGTGGATCCTAACATGTCAATAAACACGAAAAATTTCATGCGGGTGACAGATGGGAACACAGAGAAAGCTACCAAATGCAAATAGCATGTCTGAAAGTAAGAATATCACCTCTATAAGAAAAGTCCACAGAGGAAATAATGTTAACAATTACCAACATTTATTGAGCACCAATGTGTTCACATACTGCCACTGGGCATTGGCAAACTTAATTTTTAGAACCCTCCAAAATGACCCAATAGTTCTCTCCTAAAGACCCACCCAAGAGAAATGAAAGCATATATCCCCATAAACTCTCATACATAATTATCAAAGGAGTAAATTCACAATAACTAGAAAGTGGAAACCACCCAAATGTCAACTCACAAGTGAATGAATAAACAAAATATGGTCTAGCCACATGGTGGAATATTATTCAGCCATAAAAAGGAATGAGGCATGGACACACCTACAACAAGCATGAAGCTCAGAACCATCATGCTACATGCAAGAAGTCAGACACATATTGTATGATTTCATTTATAAAGAATGTCCAGAGAAAGAAAATCCATAGAGACAGAAAGCAGATCAGTGGTTTCTAGGGGATGGAGATGTGAACAGAATACGACAGAAATGTTCTTAAAGTGGAATTTTGGTGATAACTGTACAACACTGTACATTTACTAAAAATCACTGAATTAAATACTTGGAATGAATTAATTTTGTAATATGTAAATTATACCTCAATAAATCTGATTTTTAAAACACTTTTAAGATGATTTCCATTTTAAAGGTGAGAAAACAAAGGTTGAAGATTTTAATGCTTGCCCAAAGCAATAGTTGTAAAATCCAGCTGGCCCCAAAGCTGAAATCCTAAAAACTGCCACTTTCTCCTTTTGGGGTGCTGAAAATATTTGGAACGAGGCAGAAGTGAGGATTGCAAAATATTGTGAATGTACAAAATGCTACTAAATGGTCAATTTTATGTTGCTTGAGTTCTACCTCAATTTAAAAAAAATAGGAATACAAAGAAAGGTCACCATAAGGACAAAAGCCAGAGAGGCTCAAGTCCAAGGTTTACAGTATAAAGACAAACCCGATCCATGCCAAGCCACTAAGAACACTCCTGGGGAGGAGAGGTTAATATTTATTAGGGTAGCTAACATGTACCAGGCACAGCCTCCTCCATCTTCTGTGCAGTGCATTAGCTTTTGTATTTTTTGAGAGATAAGATCCATAGGCTAGGCTCAGAGAGACTGCAACTCACCCAGAATTTCTGTCACCAGCACAATGAGAGAACACAAGCTGGATATAAAAACCAGAAAGAAGAACCAAGAAAGAACATGTTTCTCAACCCTGAGCCTAGCAGTATGGGGGTAGGGCAGAAAGCTGACCCAGGAGGAAGCAAGAGCCCCAAGCTGCCTGCCTATACAAGGAAGTCCAAAGTTCCTCTGCTTCGTGATAGCTATATATGGCAATCTAAAGAAATAAGATCACTTTTGTTTGTGTCCGTTAGCCATTAGAATTAGATTAAGAAGTAAGTCGCATAAGAATTAAGAAATCTACAGTGGACAAGCCCCTTGCTCCCCTGCATCTCTGGCACGTCCTTCTCCTCAGCCTGTGGCTCTGCCCATGCCACCCCAATCCCTCCTTGGCCTGCACCTTCTGGACGAAGTGTCCATACCCTCATCCAACCTCCCCCCTGTACTGGCTCCCACCTGTCACCTTAAGGACAGACCCATCAGGTACAGGGACAGTGACAGGACAGGGAAGTGGACAGCAGTCCATCACAAATGTTTGTAACATTCCAGATGCAGCCCGAAGCCAGAACCAGACACCAGGCGGGGCGCCGCACACACCCTCCCGAGGATGAAGGGACAGACAGCGAGGAGGTGATGGCTCTGTGGTCCTGGCAGGCTCCCTGGCCACCCAGAGGGCTCGAGCACCCCAGAGGCCACAAAGGGGAGCTGAGGCTTTCTGTTCAGGGTATGAATTTGACAAAAAGCCCCCAAAAGGTCTGCATCAACCTAAAAACCCCACTTTGTCCACTTCCATTCCTTCCCGCAGCCTGGCAGAGCGCCCTGGTGAGGACACATAACTGTCTTTTTTAAAACAGGCAGAAACAGCAAAAAACCTGCCACGGGGGCAGCCAGACCCTGAACTGGAGCCACGCCCGAGACCGGAAGGTGCCTGCCCAAATTTGTGCTAAAAGCCACCAAGAGCACATCTGTGCGAAGCCCGGCCCCTCCCCCGCAGCTCACACCCCCATGCGCAACCCAACCGCAACCCAACCGCACAGGCGCAAATGCAGGTGATACTGGGCTGTGAGACTCGGCGCAGGGGCTGTCAGGCCCACAGCAACACTAACCAGGTAGAATTTGAAATTTTCTAGCAGCCACGTGGAAAAAAAGGAAAAAAGAAACAGGTGACATTCATCTTAACAGTCTTTAGTCTAACTCTATATATCCCCCGAATTGACATTTTAACACATCATCAACATACAAAGGGATTCAGGAGATGGCTGTTCATTTCTCCACGCTAGGTCTTCCAGAACACTGTGGGATTCTCTCTCTCTCTCTCTCTCTCTCTCTCTCACACACACACACACACACACACACACACACACACACACACACAGTTTCACACACTTCAAGCGCCCGGCAGCCACCGGGGCTGGGTCAGTGCAAGGCTGTTAAGACAGAGGCCAGAAGAGGCTGGAAGGGCCAATCATGAGACATTGCTGCTGATCTGAGTCAGAGCTGGAAACCTCCCATCATAACCAGAGTGGTGGTTCTGTGGGTGTGTACGAAAAATCTACATGTATACCTGATAAGATTGTGTATTTTCCTCTACGTAAAGTTAATCCCCAAAATGGAGTGTCCTGACATTCACCTCCCAATAGAGAAGCAGCAAGTAACCCAGAGAGGGGGAGCAATTCACCCTGACACACACAGCCTCATGGTGAGGGTGTAGGGCCGGCAGAGCCTGGGGACAGGTCTGGCCTGCCCTCTCTCCTCTACTCCAGGCCGCACCCCCACCCCCTTTTTTGACATCTGTCATACCCTAAAGGCTGCCAAAGTCATATGTCTTCAAAGCAAAATACCTGTCCCAGCAAAAATCTGGGAGCCTGGTCACCTGGGGTTCTAGAAAGATCTTCTCAGTCATGTCAAGGAACGCTCTGTACCTGGCTGACAGCCTCCAAACAGAGGACTCTCCCTTTCCTACCACAACAGGGTTTTTCCAAGGAAAAGTCAGCTAAATCTGACTCCAGGACAGGCTGATGACACACACATTTTATACCATGACATAATGTTTGAAAGATGTAAGACAGACACCTTACAATTCCAGAGGAGGGCTAGGTGAGGACCTGGGGTCTATACCCGGTCGAGCCTCTATGCAAGGCAGCTGTAAGCACAGCAGACATATTTTTCCTATCTTAGATTTTAAATCACCTCACTTTTCAATGGCTCCCAATGCCTGGCTCTAAACCTCAGTTTCATCCTACCACTGCTGGCATGCATTTGGACCAAGGGGTCCATAAGCAGCTCCAGCAGCCTGAGCTCCCAGGGGCTCACGCCCCGAGCCTCAGCCTCCTCACCTGCAGACCAGAACACACAGAGAACCCATGTCCCAGCTCTGCTGTGGGATCTGAGGATCCACCCAGTACACATCAGTGTTCCAGGATAATGAGGAGATATTTCAAATGATCTTGGGTCACCTTCACACTCAGGGTTTTTAGGGGAGCCTCAGATATAAAGATTTTTTCTGGAATGTCAGAGTGAAGGCACAGGCAGGGACTGATTCCTCTCCTCTGGTCCCATGTTGAGTTCTCCATGCCCAGTTTATTTTCTTTTTTTTTTTTTTTAAAGATTTATTTATTTATACATACAAGCTGGGGTACAGGCCAGAGGCATGGGGTGGCGAGAGGGTTCACCAGAGACACAGTGGGGAGCAGCACAGGTAGATAGTCAGAAACACACTGCTGAGGTAAGCAGCGGGCAGGGCAGGAGGGATCTGCCTGCCATGTGGGAATCTCCCTGGCCGGGCATCGAACTCGCGTCACCGCTGTCGACAGCTCCACAGCGCAGCACTTAACCGCTGCGCCACCGGGGAGGCCCCCCAGTTTATTTTCTAATGAAGTCCCAGGATATCCTTGGAAATTCCAAGGCAGGCACCTTGGCTTCTCGCCTGTGCAGTGGGCACAGTGGGGGAAGCCTGTCGGGGCTTCCACCTAGATCAGGTGGGTCTACACGGAGAGTGTGGATTCAGCGAAGCCTGCAAAGAAAAAGGAGTAGGGAGCCTGTGACAGTTCTGCGGTGTCAGCAATGCACTGTTTTAGAAAGCAGGGAGGAGAAGTGACCTAGGAGAAGTGACCTGAGCTGTGAGCCGGAGACAGAGATCATGCACTTCATTCTCCTGAAAAATACACGCTCACAGACCATTTACTCAACACCAGACACTTTCCTGGCAAGTGGGTGGTCAAAATTCTGATATGTAGGGGTCTGCATAAGTCTGCAAGCAGAAAAAAAGAAGGGGGCTCATACACCCGGAAGGAAGCAGTCAATGGCTCTGGGTCCTGGTCTCTACCTCCGTGAAATAAGACAGTTGGACAGAGCATTCCTAGGCCTTTTCCCACCAGCCATTCATGGGTTTGCATCTAAGCCTCTGAGCAAGTGGGACAGAGTTCCACCTTAGAAACAGAATCCAGGGGGCAGTGGATAAGTGGTACAGAAAAGCCAACTTTGGGACCAGAGCGTGGCTTTCAAATGGAAGGTGTGTCTAAGCTTCAAGCCCATCCCAAGCCCTTGCCCAAAGTGCAGGGATAGAATCTCTCTTCCCACTGCTGATGGGCTGGGGATGGTGGGTGAGCCACATGCTGGCCACAGTGATGCCTCTTTGGCAAAGATCAATTCTAAAGCAAAGAGCCTGGCGCACTGAAGAAGCGCAGGAGGTCTCCAGCCCCCTGCACCCTCCAGGGAACAGGAGCCAGATGACGATGCTTGGCATGAAGCCCGCTGGGCATGGGGCTGTCAGTCCCACCTGGACCCCCTCACTTGCCCTCCTACAACCATTCTAAAGCGCTTCAGAGAGCAAGATTTTAAAAGTCCTACCAGTGAGGTATAATTGACTCAAAAAAGAACAGGTTCTTATAACTGGCATGAGTCATCAGAGAAAGGGAGAAACAAACAGATCAAATGGTATGGTCTAGCATTTGACAGATTTGGGGACAAAAGCATCTGCGTCACCACCACTGTTCAGAAATGACACGACCCCACTGCTCTTCGAGATATGCACTTTGACATAGGCATCTCGGCAAATGGTCAAGAGGAGCATGCAGCTACGTTTCAGGCAGATGAGGGTAATCTTCCAACACGAGTGGATGGCAGGAAGCTGTGACGTCTTTGCGCAGATGACCAAAACCATAGAGGTCCATATTCCTGGAATCTTCGCCCCTGCAGGGCCCCCCACCTCTTTAGCATTCGGGCAACTGCCTACACTCTGACCTCTGTTGTCCTGAATTTTGACTACGGCTACATGCAGCTCAGGGATGGTAAGAACATGGGGGACATACTCCTCTCTCCTGTATCCACAGCAGACATCACAAATGAAGCACCACCTCTCCCACAGAGTCTAGACTTAACCTCAGAATCCTTCTTAACCTAGAGCTCCAAATAGCCCGGGCTGTTGATCAACTGACATGCAAGATTAAATCCACAGTTAGCTCTTCAACATCTGTTTGCTCAAAACTCTGTCTAGTTTCTCTTGTTCCTCAGCCACACCCACTTTTGGGAATGTCTCCCAAAGAAATAATTCAATGGAATTTTGTTAAAGAATACAACACACAAACTCACAGATGTTCATTGTCAATAAATACCAGACGGTTTTCCAACAAAAGCAGAATAAATAAGCAAACAGTATTTCCACTGAATACACTTCATTTACACCAGGCACTTAATACACACAGTGTCATCTCATTTTTGCAGCCATCCCATTAGTTGGATATGACCGTCCCAAATTTTCACAGGTGAAAGCTGAAGGTCAGCCAGCAAAGGGTCACATGCAAGGAAAGCTCGGGGGCTGGGGCTGAACCCACACTAACCTCCACACACAGGTCTTCACTAGGAGGGTGCACTCCCGCGCACGTGCACACAAGTACACGTGTGAACTCCACTCACTGAGAGCTCCGGCCATAAAAGTGATGAAAACTGAAAACCTGTTTACTATGATTTGGAAAAGCAGGCACCGTGGGGCAATTAGCAGAAGTCACTGAAATGGAGGACTGTGGCTGGTCATTATTAATTCCTTAATCTGAACATTTCTAAACCCCACTGTGCCCCGGGATAAGCCACCACCATGGGGGTGAACACGGAGAGCTGCGGAAGGGACTCTCAAAAGGCAGAATGTCCAGGGCAAAAGGCAGAATGTCCTTGTTATACAAGGATTGGTCAGAAGCAGGGCATGGCCCATGAAGGGAGGAGAAAGAGGAAGAAAACATCTGAAAGAGATTTAGAGAGCAGGCGGCCTCTGTCCCAATACGCAGCACAAGGTGTGCCTTTCACACACAAGGGGCATCGGGATCAGCTCTGGGCTCCTGCAATTAAGACCTGGAGTGTTCTAATCGGGCATCCCCACCGCAGGGAGACTGCAAACTATGGGCAGTGTTGAGGATCATGCATGGGGTGTCAGGCATGGGGGGTGACCAGGCAGGAATTATGCCAAGGCTGGTTGGTCCGGGCTGGGGTCCATCTGGGGTTGTGTGAAGAGCCCCCAGCCTAGGGCACTGGGCAGAGCCCTGTACTTCCATTTGCATGCCAGGCTAACCCAGTGTGTGGGTTTCTCCTTTCTCCTAAGTACTTTTAACTTCTCAGAAGCTTCTCAGCTGGCTGCGGGGCTTCCCACCGGCTCCCCGCCGTCTGGCTTCTGCTTGGATGCTTGGATGTTCACTTGGCTTGAGGACATGCCCTTCCTAAGTCTCGGTTTTCTCATCTGAATACTTGGAGCAGGCACAGCAACTGGTTCACGGATCAGCCAGGTGACATGCCAATACTCAGCTGGCATCCTCTTCACAGGCTGCTTGAGAGCTATTTATTTGTAATCGGGTGGTCTGAGTTTTAAATCTTTGGCATGAACATCGAAAAGCCCCCATGCTTGAATCCAGGCCCAGGTGGAGCTTTGAAAAAAATTAAGGGCCTCTCCATAAGCCACGGACTTGGAAGAAGTGTAAACACGCCCCATGAAAACAGACAGCTGAAAGCCTTTAGAGGGTGAGCCTCCAGAGGGCCGGTGGCAACCAACGCTCTGCAAGGGGGAGCAGTAGCTCCCCACATTCATTACACGGAGGAGTGTGGGTTCTCCCGGCTGACCCAACCAGCTCCCACTGCAAAAGCAGCAGCTTTGGAGATTCCATTCCACCCCCAAGCCCTTCCCTGCATGTAACTAGCTCCCACAATGTAATTCAACCCAAAGAAAATTACTGAACAGATATTAGCTTCTGTCTTAGGAATACACAAAGAACAAGATTTATCTAGAGCCTATGTGAATAGATTTCTTCAGCTTTTAGCACCTGTTTTTGTACATTTCCAGGCATGAGGGATATTGCTTAATCAAGATAAATTATAATTCAAGGAATGTGGACCAAAGTGGAAACAGATAAAGGAGCAATTCATTTTGATGGACACTGGGAGAATGGGGTAAAAAGTAGGGCTATAAAGGATGAATAGGAGTTTACCACTCACCAAAATGGAGAAACCTTTCTCACACCCCTTGCTTTGCTTTGATCCTTCTAACTGCTCTGTGAAAACTGACATCACCTCTTCCTTAAGTGAAAATAGACTCTAGAGATAAAGTGACTTATCCAAGGTCCTCAAGCCAAGAGTTGATGAAGCTACGTCACCCTGAGTCTCACCTTCCCTTTAGCCCTAAACTCCTGCTCTTTTCATTTGACAAAGCAGAGATTTTTTTTCTTAATAAGCTCAAACAATGATGTCCAGTGATCAGTTAAAAAAAAGAAAAGTTTCCATCATTAAGGAATATTCGAGAACAAGTAAATGGAAAAGGTTTCTTTCCTGCAAAATGATCCAAGTGAGCCTGTAAAAGTAAAGTCTCTAAAAGGCCTGTGACCCCAGAACATTGTTCCTGGTGCTGAAGGACTCTGGGGGAGGTGACGGTGGACCATGTGGTCCTGGTTGCAGACAGAGCCCCACCACGGCCAAGCGCCGGGCAGAGCAACTGACTTCCCCAGAACCCTCACCTAGGAAGTGGGGATAAGGATGGGCCCATCTGTGTAGTGAGAAGTGATTTAACCACAGTCCTTATAAGCATCAGACACGTGGACTCTGCTACTACTGTATTCCCCTGCTGGCACACTAAAGTGCCCCGGGGGAGCACTGGGCACGTCTGCCCTGGCAGGAGGGAGGAGAGCCAGAACTTAAGCCAATCCTGCTCCTGGGGTTTAGAAGGCAACAGACGACATGCTCAGCTGCCCGCCATCCCCAGCAAACGCAGCCTGCCAGGCTCTACTTCTCCCGGAGGAAACCTCTGCCATATTATCTCCCCACCGCTGAAAGCTGAGATGTGCCCTCTGGGTATCAGGCTCGTGAGCCTTTGCCTGGGGTTAAAAATGAAATTAAAGGACCTGGTGACCAAGTCAGAAGACAAGACAAGCCTGATGCATTGCTGATGGTTGCTGCTCTGTCTCAAGAGGGCCTGACCCGCCAGCATGGGCACGACCCGCACAGTGGCGACAGCATCGTTCCCGTCCTCCGCAGAGGCGCCAGAACAGCAGGAAGGGTGTTTTGTCCCAGGCACCAACTGGGCACTTCTGGGCAGCAGATGACAGCGGGGACTGAAGCACCATGTGTGCTGTCCGCTGGGCACATTCATGGGCTCAAGGCCCGGTGTCCCTGTCACCCAGCAGCCTCTGCTGCTGCCCATAGCCCTGCTGGCCTGTGTCCAGTTGTGCGACCCCCTGACCCCAGCCACAGAGGTGGTTCCATTTCTCAGCGTGACTCTGAAAAAAGGCGAGGAGACCTGAGTTCACAGGGCCTGGCTTTTAACTCCTCGGGGCCCTAGGCCCACTGTGCTGCTCATTAGCTTGTTAGTTAGGACAAGTCCTGTCACTGCTCTGGGACTCAGTTTCCCTGTATGTGTAGATGCACCTGTGTGGCAGGGCCCAGGTGAGATGTGACTGTCTGAAGCCAGCACTTCCTGAGTTGCTGACGACCATGACTCTGGTCCCAAGCCATCTGCAAGATAACCAGGCTAGGGCCTCCCTGGTGGCACGGGGGTTAAAGTGTCAGCCCTAACTAGCTATCACCAGCCACTGCGGAATGCGTTCAATGCCCGGCCAGGGAGCTGACCCACAGTGTATTTCAGTCAATCTGCCTGTTCTACTCCCCACTCTGTCTCTGGTGAATCCTCTCACCCCCTGCACCTCTGGCCTATACCCCAGTTCTTACATGCATAAATAAAAATATTAAAAAGAAAAAAAAGATAACGAGGCAAAGCGGATCAACAAGGGTCACGGCCCATGGCTCAACGTGTGGGTCTACCATTTCCGAAGAAAAGAATCCACAGGTGCAAAGCTGTACATGGCAGAGTTGTTGCCAATGGAAAACTGGGAATAACAGCTACCACTTCCTGGTCTTTACAGGACATGCTGTTCTAGCACTTTCTTTATATTTGTGGATAAAATCCCCACCACGGTCCTAAGAGGCAGATACTATACTACCAGGGACTGAGGCCCAGAGAGGGTAAGCAATGTGCCCAAGGCCACACAGTAAAAGGCGGCGCTGAAAGCAGAACCCAGGTCACCTGGCTCCAAAGGCCAGACCACAGCACTGTCTCTTTGTCGACAAAGTAAAAGTATTCCCTTACCTTGAAAGGTAAGATGCCATCAGAAATAAAGTATTACAATGTTTAAAAAATCCCAGAATGTGTCAGAACAAAATAGGACACATCATCACCTCATGCACTCATTTTATATAATGAGGACCAGGAAGGGAGGGTGACTGGCCCGCCGTCAGGCAGGCAGAAAGTGGCATAAGCATCCACCCTTCTTGATTCTGACATGCTCTGCGTTTCATACAAAGGAAGGGAAATGGGGACAATATGTTTATGACAATGAAAGTCAAGGGTGTGTTAATAACCTTCAACTAAAATCAATCCTCTTATTCTTCATATGGAAATAGCAGAGGCAGCTGGGAAGGTGACCGTCCCAGACATGGAATCCAGGATGGCCAGTCTGGAAGGTTCTTCAAGGAACAGCTGCTCTGCAGCCCCTGGAACAGAGGGCAACAACCTCAAGTGCAGCATCAGCAGGATTTTAGCCACTGCCCAAAGATCCCATTATGTGGGCATAATTGACCCTTTGTAACTTCAATGGCTATTTTTGCAACCATAGTATAAATATGAGGTCTTGCAGCTTGAGACAATAAACCTTTTAAAACGCAGAGTGGAAAATGCAAGGGGTGATGGTCAAAACATTCTACTGGACCTGCAGTTCAAGACAGTCCCCCTCCCCTACCCAAATGGAATCTGTGCTTTCATCCACCAGCAACTGTTTCTTTGAACTGGGATCACACCAGAGCTGCCAATCATGAAACCCCAGCTCCCTGCCCAGACGTACATGTGAGCCAAGTTGGGCCAATCAGGTGCTTTAAGGAAATGATTAACACTGAGAAAGGCGGTATCTCTCTTCTCTGGGAACAACCCCTGCAGTAGCCTGGACCTTTTCTCCTGCTATACAGAGGTTGCCTGGGTTGCCTGAGACCAAACCCAAAGAAAACAGATGAAAGGAAGACACTACTTGAGTCCTGGATTGAGCCACACCTAAAGCCAGCAAGCCCTGCACTTCCCAGTTCTGAGAGCCAGACAATTTCCCACTGACTACAACATACTTGAACAAGGGAATTATAAGCATTACTCCCAGGTGAGGGTTCTGTCCCACCCAAGAATCACATTTCCTTCCATTATCCCCTATCACTTAACCAAACTGAGAAGAGTTCTAGATTGTAAGGGAACTCTGCAGGCTGCTGACAGGGTTTCCTTTGGGGATGATGAGAAAGTTCTGGAACTAGACAATGGTGATAATTTCACAGCCCCAACTATATTAATGCCACTGGATGACACACTTCAGAGTGGCTAAAATGATACATTTTATGTTATGGTATCTTGCCACAATTTTTAAAAGGGAAAGGAGATAGGAGTTCTGCAAGATCCCACAGACAATGCCCAAGGACACATCAGGGAAACTTCACCCCATGTCCCTTCTCCTGGCCATACCCTGGGTGGCCATGGAGGGGGCTAACATGGAGGGGAGGCAAGTCAGCAGGAGACCCCAAAAGCTCATTAGCTACAAAAACCCAAACTGGCCTGGAGAAAAACAGCCTGTTGGCGGAGCAGGTGGTCCTTCCAAAGCCAGGGTGTCAGTACTGATGGGGTACAGACGGCAGCGGAAACTCACTGATCAGAATGTGGAATACATGCCATTTAGCGAGCACCTACTATCTCCCATGTGTAATGCCAACCTTTCTGAAGGACCTCAGACAACTTATACCTTTTTAAAGGCATCTTCACACCAATAACTCCAGAACCCCACTTTCTGAAAATGTATTCCAAAGGAACAACTCAGTGGAAGACAGAAAGGAGCCAGGTGCACTTAAATGTTGGTTGGAACCTTATTTATATAAAAAAAATTGATGAAAACTCAGGAGTTGACAACAGAGGAACATGTAGTACACTCAGAGCTCTCTGAAATGGGACATTCAGCCACCAGAAACACTCCAAAGCCACACGATTAATGAAATTATACTAAATTTTTTTAAAAAGGCAAAAAGCTACAGACTGGCGCATGATCTGCATGCTGTAGTGATGTAGGAAGATGTGGTTTCACCCCCAAGCTGGGAGGCAAGATGGACAAACGGGCCACGGCAGTGGAGTGCTAGCAATTCTTTCCTAGGATAATTTTTTAGATAAAAGTTTTACTGACAATTTTAGGTTTACCAAGAAGTTTTGAGACAGTAGCACAGCTCCCACATGCCTGCACCCCGTTTTCACAGCTGTTACCATCTTCATTCCTATGTGACAGGTGTCACAGCTAAGAAGCCAACATTGGAACATTGTTATTAACCAAACTGCAGGCTTGGCTCTGATTTTACCAGTTTTTCTATCCGAGTCTAATCCAGGATACTACACTGCAGAAATCAGGCAGCCTGTACATGTGTGTGTTGTTCCTGTTTTTAAAATTCAATGGGTTTTAGTCTATTCACAGAGAAGAGCAACTATCACAAGGTCAACTTCAGGACATTTCCAACATCTCATAAAGAAAGAACACCCCGCCCCTTAGCTGCCACCTCCTAGCCATGGGTTTTCAGAAAACCTTTTGCAAAATGGAGGACCTTTGATAAAGAGATCACTCTCCCTCGCCATGCCCTTGGTTTATCTTTCCAGGATTCAGATTTTCCTTTTTTTTAATTTAAATTTTTACTGACTTACAATGCAATATACATTTGGGGGTTACACCTTCACCTCCGTATATGAATAAGGCTCGCCTCACCCACTGCCAAAGCCCTGGTTGCCTGCCAGCTATTAGTTGGTCCCCTTCTCCTTTCCTCTCCTCCTCCCTCTGGTGACCACCAGCTCTCACACGGTCTAAGGGCTATTTTTGCTGTGATCTGTTCATTCCTTTGCTTTGTTGATATCCCACATCGGAGAGGAACCATCTGGTAACTGTCTTTCTGACTGATTTTGCTTAGCACCATTCCCTCAATTTCCATCTGTGTTGTCGCAAAAGGGAAGAGCTCGTTTTGTTTTTTTGTTTTGTTTTGTTTTGTTTCCAGTAGCCAAGTACTATACAGAATTCAGGTTTTCTTTTCTTGGCCTAACCCCAGGTCCTGATCCTAAATGAACCACCTCAGAAGTTTCCAATAGAGTCTGTTTTCATTATGGCCAGAATGAGGGGGAAAAACCTTTACAATAGAGAACTCTACCAGTATACCCACCTCCTGCTCTTTCCTTTCAGTATAAAAGGGGTTGGGGAATAAGTCGAGCTGGGCCACACCCAGCCACCCAGTCCGTGACACTGTCTACATAGCTGGAGTCATTCTATGGCCATCAAATCATCAGTCCTCCCCTGGCCCTCATGAGGTTGACATCGATTCATTCAACAAATGTCACCAGCACCAAGCCAAGCAGTTCAGAGACTCAATTTTCCCATCGGGCCCCCTGGCCACCAGTGGAAGTCATCCAGGACCACTGCCCATCCAACAAATGGTTATGCCATTTTGGTCATCCCCAGTCACCTTCTGCAAAAATCCCCGTCAGGCTGACACTCATTCATTCAACAGTGTTACCATATGCCTACCACGCGCCTACCAGTTCAGAGGGGTGTGCACAAATTTTCCCCTGGGTTCCCCTGGTCACCAGTGGAAGTCATTCACACTCATCATCCATTCAATCTGGTGGCTGCCATTTTGGTCATCCCTCCAGCCACCCTTCCCAAAAGTCGCCTGCCCTGCCTCATGGGTAGACTTGCAGATGCCGTGTTCCTACTGTGTGATGGTCAGGAGCCCAAACTCAGCCATCTGCCTCCTAGACTGGACCCTGAAAGGTCCACAGTTTAGTGGACCAGAGTAGTCACAGACCCAGAAGCCAAACCCAGCCCCTCTGTCCATACCCTTTGTGGGGTGTGAACCCTCCCCCCAGACCCTAAGAGAATACAAGTACCTGCACAACCTCCTTCACCAGGGTCTTGTCCGTGCCAGTTTTGGCCCGCTGCAGCCCGCTGACATTCTCACCGATCCAGGTAATAAGGGCAAACTTGGACCTCTTGCTCATGGCGTCCCCGGTGGTGAAGCGCACGAAGGAGAATAACCGCACATCATCTGCAGCGAAAAGAGGGCACCTTGCTGGGTTAAACACCCACAACCAAGCCCCCCAGGAGGGGCTGCGTGCACACTGGAGCAGCACTATGGTAGCCCTGACCTTGGCCAGACTCCTTCCTTTCACCCTGGCGAGGATGCTGTGGGCTTAGAGGCCCGTTCCACAGCAGGAAAGGGAGGTGGCCGGGGTCACCTGACACTCCCCAGGCTGCACAGGTGTTCAAGAGCCTCCCGCCCTCACACAGTCCAGGTTCCAAGTCTGGATCTTGCCGGGGGAGCAGAAGTTTGTTGGTGATTCCTATGGGCAATTTGGGAGGCCCTGCGGGGAGCCAGATGAATGGGAAGCAGCACTGGGCGAAGATGGGCTGAGGAGAAACAAAGGAAGTAGCCCGCAGGGCTGCTCTCGGTCCGGCATCAAGCTGGATGTTTGGCCCTCAGGAGTTCTGCACATGTCGCACTGTGTGCACTATGCCAGCGACTCTTGTTCAAACAAGCCTGGGGCCACGTAGCTCTACTGAGCTGTGTGTACAAGTCAGCTCACTTCCACGCTGCCTTTATGATCAGTATGTCAGAATCTGCAGACTCTCCCACGCCATTCCACTGCTCTGCTCCACCAAAACTGTGGGAATATGTGTGTGTGCATGTGTTAACGCTGGGGCTGGATCCTTCTTTGGTGGGGTGGCTTATACCCCACCAAGTGGGGAGCAGCAGATGGGAGCAGCATCCCTGACCTCCACCCACTCAATGCCAGAGTCCTGCCCCCAACCCAAAATGACAGCCCAAACTGTCTCCAGATGCAGCCCAGTGTCCCTGGGAAATAGAGTCGCTGCCAGTTGGAAATCAATTTATAGACATAGATGTGTCCCCTTTTAACTGGAACCCCTTTGTGTTTTCCTCCAAATTCTGTGCTCAAGCCATCCTCAACTCACTCCCTATATATTTGGTATTCCAAGGGCAACTTCGTGAGACTGCATTCCCGTCCCTACCTGTGACGGCTGGCATGGGGCTACGGGTTTGTTTTTACCTGGGTACTAGCCACTGTGCCCAGCTCTATGACATCAAAGTGGTTTCAGCGCTGCCTTGAAGCTGTGCCAGGGACCCAGCGATACCCAGGCAGAGAGTCTCAGGCCTTGTGTCATTGATCATTCACGGGTATCGCTACCACACAGGCTGATTTAGCAGCTGTGGGATGGGCCTCGGGCTGTGTTTCTAATTACATGATGCTGATGCCCCTGGAAGGGCCACTTCTGAGGTTTTCTGATTTAAAAAAAAAAAATCAAGAAGCCTCACTTTCCACAATCTTTCTAGGTGCCTCCATGGATACACAGCGCAGGTTTAGACCAAGACCCCAGGCCACAAATCCACAGGCTGTGATGGAAACAAGTCTGAAGCTGATGAAATCACCTCAGTTACTATCTCCAACCCTGTGCACATCTGGAATAGCTGTGCTGTCTGGTGGAGGAACGCCTGCCCCAGACGGTCAGACCCTGCCACTGAGCAGGATGCCACACAACCCTGATTTCTTAAAGGAAGCAGATCACAGTGACCATTCAGAGGCATCTGCTCTGCCCAAGGATGCTGCGAGACAGTGAGGGTGGACACCAATGGCACCTTCATCAACACCCAGGTCACCATTTGGTAGGTGAGGCTCAGAAGTCCCAGGTTGTAGCCCAGGTAACATGCCAGGCCTGACATCAAGGCCGGCACAGCTTGTCTGTTCAGCCCCTTTCTTTTGGGCACTGCCCCAACAGGCCATGGCAGGCTGGTGGTGCCCATCATGAGCCTTGACCACGGGGGTCCCTGGTGACAAGGAAGGGGGACAGAGAAGAAACGATGGTCTGGGAGATACTCCTCGGGCCACATCCATGGGACGTGGTAACTGCTGGCCACGGGTTGGGGGAAGAGACCGTGGTGGGTGAGAGCGCCACTTTGCTCCCCCAGGAGCCATTTTGCTCCCCCAGGAGGCTTAATTACCAAGCATCTGAGCCTCAGCTGCTCATGTGTAAAATGTGGTGATTTTGTTTTTTCCTTCCAACATTTTTCCCTTATTGAGGTAAAAGTCAATACAAAATTCACCATTATAACTACTGTAGTGCACACTCAGGACCTACAGCGCATTCACAGTGTTCTACAACAATCCCCAGTATCTAGGTCCAGCACATTTCTATCACCCCCAAAAGATACCCATACTCATAAGCAGCAAGCCCCCTCCACCAGCCCTAGGCAACCACACATCTGCTTTGTCTCTGAATTTGCCTGTTCTGGACATCTCCCCAGATGGAACCCTGCACGCTGTGGTCTTTCTCTTTCCAAGGTTCATCCATACTGAGTGTGAGCGGCACATACTCCTTTCTGGCTGAATAGTACTCCATGGTGTGACTGTTCAGAGGGCAGCCGAGGCGGGGGAGAGAACGAGAACTCCTCCTGCCCGACCTGTTTCAGAGCCTTGTCGAGATGGGGGGTTGGGAGGAGTCTTCCGACCCACAAAGGCAGAGCTGCAGGCTCACTGGCATTCCAGGCTGGGCAGGAACTGGGCAGCAAACCCACGTGAGCGTAACGTGACTCTTGGGTTTCCCAAAACATCAGCTATCTGCTGGCCAAATTGCTGTCAGATAAGCACCAACAGTCAAAGGAAAACCTGCTCTCCTCCCATGGTCATTTCAATGATGGCAGCTTGTGGTTCTGGAAGGTCCATGAAGGGTCAGGGTAGCAGGGGCAGTCATGTATTGTGCATCTGACTTCTACCAGGTCCGGGGCAGGAACTCAGGACACGTGGTTTTACTGGGAGAACACCTGTGCCTCTGACCAGCCCGAGGAGGAGGTGAGAAGAGCTTTGTCCCGAGAGGAGATGGGGCAGGTCCAAGGGAGGGGAGGCATGAGGGAAAATCAGAGGTGTTCAGAGGGGATGGCCAGAGGGGTGAGCTGGGCAGCTAACTTCACCGGAAGACTCGGCAAGTGGCTGAAAGGAGGGTTGGGGTCCCCAAATAAACGGCACCAGCCCAAAGCAATAGCGTGTCCCCACGTGCCAGTGACAGACAGCGTGCTTGGGATCCAAGTGAAATCACAGGAACCCAAACTTTCAGGCTGGCCAATGTGGAGACAGGAAATAGAGTGGTTGCCATGGAAACAGACTTCCAGTTTTCTTTTGCTCCATTTGCTTCGGCATGAACCAGTCAGGAGGCAGCAGTGGGGGCCCGCCTCCCCCTCAGGTCAAGACTGCAGTTTAATTAAACATATTGTTGCCCCCGCTCCTTTCTTCCAAAAACACTGCTCCAAATAGCGCACCAGCTTCCCAAACACAAACATGGATGCCGGAAAATGCTCGGAGACCAGGGCTTCTGTCTGCCCCCACCCCAGTATGCACCCCTATATGTGGTTGTGTAGGTTTCAGTTCCTCTGTAGAAGCTGCTGCTTTCTGGGCTCAGCACCCACCTCAACTGCAGCTTCAGGGAGAAGCTGCAGATTGGCCAGGAGAATTTCACCCTGGTCATATTGAATCCTCAAGGTCAAATGATGGGGGCGAGGGTGAAGTCACCCCTCTTGGGAGAAATCCCAAATGTCCAACCGTGGACTTTTGGATGAACAGGGCATGGCACATCCATACAATGAAATATTATACAGTCAGGAAGGAACAGAGCTCAGATCACACTGCGATGTATCCGGAGACCAAACAGCCCCACAGCCACAGCACAGCGCCCACCAGAGTGTATGCGCCAGAGTCCCTGAGTGTCCCCTGATCACGTCACTCACAGGCCAATGTGGCTATATCCACCAACAGGCAGAGCTGACCTTCATTCCACGAGCATAACGCGTGTCTCTGTGTGCATGTGTCATGTGTGTGCGCTGAAAGTGTGTGCATGCGTTGCATGTGTGCCCCTGTGTACATGTGTGTTTTCACTAATATAACAAAACTGGCTGGGAGAAGGTTTGTACCTATGGCTGCTGTCACCCCCATAGTGCCATGTGGTCCTTTCTGGGGTCAATGACACATCTCCTTAGACCTCAGGTTGAAGAGCTGAGGGTATAGCTGTGGATCACCCCCATGGGGGACACCAGGCAGGACTTGACCCCACACTCACACCAGGAGACAGACACCTGAGCTCCTCTGCTCAGCTGTCTAGCCGTCCACCTTCTGCCCAGCATCCGGTTACCGAGAACAAGTCCCAGAGTCCACCAGAAACCCAGGCCCTCTTGGTACCAGCTCTGGGACTTCAACCAGATTCCTGAAAGTCTGCAAGCCTCAGTTTCCTCATCTGTAAAATGAGTCAAATACTCACATCATAAGGTGAGGATTAAGTGAAAAAAACAGACACAGGGGCTTGGCTGATGGGACCAGGGCTCTTTTCTACCCCCACCTCGCCAGCAAAACTGCCCCTCTGAGGTCCAGCGCCACCTCTCTGCCAAAGGAGGACAGCCCTGCCTCCCACCTTCTGAGCCTCCAAACTCACACTCCCCCTCTGAGTCTCCCAGTAGGCCCTCCTAGAGGGCACCCAGTCTAAGCCAGTCACTAAATGCATTCCATGAGCATCCAGCCCAGGCCAGGTACAGCAGCAAGCCCTGGAGGACCCAGCAACGACCCCCAAGTGTCCTGGGGATGACAGAGGATCGGCACTGGGTATGCACGATGCGCCGAATGCTGTTCAGAGCGCTTAAACGTGTTTGCACGTGGGGCCTCCCTGGCGGCCTGGGGTTTAGTCTCAGCGCTATCACCACTACAACCTGAGTTCAATCCCCGGGCAGGGAGCTGACCCATATATGGTGCAGCAGACCTCTCCTGTCTCACCCACTGCTCCCCTTAGCAGTGTATTTCAATAGATCTGCTTGTTCTGCTCCCCACTCTGTCTCTGGTAGTCCTCTCACCCTTCCCCCCAATCTCTGGCCTATACCAAGTTTTCTACGCAAAAAAAAAAAAAACATGATTGCATGCTTCTTCCATCACCCTCCCCACCCCCCACTTGCATCAGCACCGCTCACAGCTCAGTATTACAGGTGAAGAAACTGCAGCTCAGAGAGGGGAAATGACAAGGTACACTCCCTGTCGGCTGGAAGCTGCCTAAGTCTAGAGCCGCAGTTTTCAACATGTGGGCCTCTGCCCCACAAAGCAAGCTTCTCCCAGGGTTCCTTAGAGATGAGAATTCAGAAACTCAGGGAGGAGGGCCTGAACTCCCCCAGGGGGATTCTGATGCCCCAGGGCCTCCAACCACAGATCTAATGAAAGCAGAGAGAAGAGGAAAGTATGGGGCTTTCTGCCTGGAGAACTCCTCCAGCCCCTGCCAGGACACGGGAGGCAAAGGGTCTCCTGCGCAGGAAAACTGGACACTCAAGGTTCAGCCTCCATCTCTTCTTCCCACGTGCACCCCTTATATTTTAAGGAAGTGAGCGTGTAGAGGGGCTTCCGGTACACCCTGCCTCTGAGCACGGGCGCCTACAGAAGGAGAGGCATCTGGCAAGGGTCCTGAGCATCCCCCCACGTGGACTCCAGGTGTTCCCAGAGACTCTCCCCCACTGAATCCCACAGTCCAAGAAAGTGTCACGTCCCTGGGCACAGAGCTCCTTCGGTCCCTCGAGACACCTCTCTGACAACGAGTCACACTAACTAGGACTCAGTCACGCACAGCCCCAGCCAGAGGAGATGGCCACCAGTGACAAGACAAGGTTAAGACTCCGTCCCTGACAATTGTCAATGCCACCGTTCACTGCCTTCCGGCCATCACCGGGAGCTCCAAGGCAGAGCTGATGGCACACTTGGGATCCCCATTTTGGGTCCCCATTCAGTACTGTGGACACTCCTCCTTCCTGCCCGATGACAGTCTTGTCCAGGAAAACTCCAAAAGAACCTGGCTGCCCTCTCTGTGAGCATCATCACGGGCTGATGATGGATTTCTGGTGTAAAGGCGCTCCCACCACCCGATGCTACCAGTTTGAGGGGCTCATGGGACCCAGAATCCCCTCGGCTCCAGTGGGTTCTCTTTAAGGCTATTGGTCCTTCCTTAACTAAATTGGTCAAACACACCCATAAGTGGTTCCGGATGCTGCTTGGTGAGGCGCAGGTGCTCAGCAAACGTGGGCTACTTCTGCAGGGTCCCCCCTGCTGCCTCCCTTCCCAGGTTCCCCTCACTTCCTGCTGACAGCATTTTCTTCTTCCCTGCTGTCTATTGCCTTTACCCCCTCCCTCCTCCTCTGTCTGTCTCCTTCCATATCTTCCCTCCTCCTGGCAAAAGAGGAGGTGAGGGCTCGCGAAGAGAGAAGGGGAAGGGGTGAGGAGGGTGTCCCATCACAAGGAAGAGAACATCAAGGAGGCAAAGGAGGGTGGAAAGCAGGACCAAGGGGTGAGGCGAGGTAGTTCCAGCTAGGAGGGTGTGGGGGAACCACTAAAGAAGGAGACTAGACGGGTGGAGAGAGCAGTGGAGAAAGGGAGAGCTCCTTAAATCACTTCTCTGGAATCCCCGAGTTCAGCAGCAGGAACTGCTCTAATATTTCCCCTGAATAAAAATGTCATAAAATCCCCACAACCTCTCAAGAACATGCCACCACTGCCCATCACCTAAACTTGAAATGCCCCAAGGCCCAGGCAACCATGGACAGGCCCTTCTGACCAATGCTGCCCAGGACCTGTACTGATCAAGGCCCTGGCCGGCTCCCAATAGGGGCCCTGTCTTCCCATGTGCCTGCCCCCCAAAGCCAGACCTGACTGCAGGACAGACCTCCCTCCCCCGAGACTAGAGATCTGTGCTGGGCCAAGCAGCCGGATGGGGGTAAGGGCTTTCTCACTTTTGCAAACACTTTGAACGTTTTCATGACACACAAAACACATTCTGGGTGTGGAATAATTAGAAGTACAAATGAGCCCAAACAAGGACTTCACCACCTAAGCCAGCCCTGCCAGCTTCATGGCGCACGGCCTGTCATCTTTTTAGCTACTTTCCCATCCTTCCAATTCTTATGCCTCCGAAAGCCAGGCACCCAGCAGGCACCCGGAGATTGTCTGCGGCCCAACAGAAAGCAGAGAGACAGGACTGATCATGTCATCATTTCCTTCCAACACTGAACTTCAGAGCAAAAGGAGAAGAGGGAGGAAATTGCCCCAGGGCACCAGGGCTGCAGGGGATTCTAGAGGCAGCCTTACCTTATATAGACTCCTAAGAAGTTATGCAAACAATGCTCAGTAAGGAAGAAAACAACCCACACACTAAAAAAGCTGAGCTGTCAGCTCCCACCCAGAGAGCTTGGGCAGCAGGTTGGAAAGGCAACGGGAAAGAATCCGAACACCCGGTGTCCAGGGCACAGGAAGCTGGGCAGAAGCATAGCAACGGTCCCTCCAGGCGGGCTGCAGAGCGAGGGACCCAGGCAGAATCCAGACAGGGACCTGGTGAAAATGTCCCATCTGGGACACAGAGAACAGAGGTTTTGCTAGGTACTGCAGGGAAGGGCAAGAGGGGATAGAGGCGTGGGGTGAAAGGAGCCAGAGTTCCCCTACCCCACCCCAAGGAGAGCTATCTTTATTGAAAAACACTCTGCCACTGTCCCTTTTTCAAAGGGACTGCTGTTTCCCCTAATTGATAAATCAAATACAAAACCCCTCCTTGTCCCACTCAAAAGAATTTTTAAAAAATATTAAAAAGTGGGCCTCCCTGGTGGTGCAAGGAGTTAAGTCTCAGCACTAAGAAGCTATTGGCAGCCACTGCAGCACGAGTTTGATTCCCATGGCGCAGCAGACCTCTCCTGCCTCGCCCGCTGCTCCCCTCAGCAGTGTACTTCAGTCAATCCACCTGTTCTGCTCCCCACTCTGATCTGGTGAATCCTCTCACTCCCCCACCACCGCCACAACCCTCTGGCCTACACCCCAGCTCTTGTATGCAAAAATAAATCTTTAAAAATATATTAAAAAGTGGCCTCCCTGGTGGCGCAGCGTTTGAGCGCTGCACTGTGGAGCTGTCGGCAGCGCGTGATGTGAGTTCGATGCCCAGCCAGGGAGAATCCCACATGGTGCGGCAGACCTCTCCTGCCTCGCCCGCTGCGCCCCTCAGCAGTGTATTTCTGATCTGCCTGTTCTGCTCCCCACTCTGTCTCTGGTGAACCCTCTCCCCGCCCCACACCTCTGGCCTGTAACCCCAGCTTGTATGTATAAATAAATAAATCTTTAAAAAAATAAATTAAAAAGTATCAAAAAGAAGACTCATGAGCCCAGGAGTGAATCCCCTGTCTACATGCTGGTTTATTCCCACAGAGGAATAGTAGTGTGATTCAGTTTACGTGATCCGGACGTTATGTGACAGATGCATGGGTACCTCGGACCTGTGTTGAGTCACACTGGGCAAGTTGTTTGATACTACAGTCCACCCATTCCTCAAAGCAGCCTATTTCTCAAACACTTCCTTCCTCGTTGAATTTTCATTAAATGCTGAATGACCCAGCTTTTGGGAGTGTGGCAGAACAGGAGAAAATGGAGTACAGGATAGCCGGAGGAAAGTGAAGCACCCTCAGGGGATGGGCTGCTCTGGATACCCAAATTACAGCGCTAGCTAAAGGTTTTAGCTAGCCAATGACAAAGCACCAGAACCTAAAAAAAAAAAATGATTACTTTCACTTCCTTAAAAGGAATTCAGTGTTTCAGGGCAGACTCCACCTTCTGACTTGAGAACAGCAGCTAGAACCAGTTTCTGGAGGCTGTGAGATGATTTCAGCAAGGACAGTGAGACTGTCAGTGAGACACTGAAGCATTCGGGGGTCTCTGTGCCTGAGCACTGAATTCCCTGGTGTGTTGGCCTCTGCATCCTTGTATCTGCTTTTTGTAGCTGTACTATTACTTCCAGTGCTATCAGTTAGCCATTTGACAAACACTGACAATCTACAGTCCAGGGACTTTTGCCGAACAAGACACAAGTCTCCCCTTCACAAATCCACAGTCTAGCAGGACAAGGTGTGTGAATACGGGGGAGTTAGCACTAGAGCGACATGTTATCACAGGGCACAGGGGAACCTCAAAGAAGGAAATGAACTCTATCAGAGGGCGGTGATGAGGACAGGTTTCACAGAGGATTTGATGTTTTAACTGGGTCTTCCAGGAAGCTCTGATCTCATCCATTAGGGGTACGGATGAAGAGGGCTCGTGTGAACAGCTTGAGGGGTGGATTTGGACAGAATTCTACTGACAAAACCTGTTACTACGGGTACATTCAAAATCACCCTCCTTCTCCAGCCCTCTTCTCAATTTACGACTTGCTTCACTTTACAACTTGCTGCCAGCACGTGGGGCAGGCAGTGGGCAGGCAGTGACCGCGGGGCAGGCAGTGACCGCGTCAGTAGAGTGTGTAAAGTAAGAGTTCGAAGGCTCCCATGGCTCACCCATGCCTGCACGGGGCGGGGGGGAGGAGGGGGTTGGGAGGGGGGAAGAGTGGGGGACAGGGACCCTGTCTCCTCTCACAGGGAGGGTGCCTGCCACACTGTTCGTGTTCAAAAAACTTCTCTTGAGTTCTGTAGCCACTCAGCTTTTCAGCCCTCAGCTGCTCCCAATTCTCACTGCATTCAGCTCAGCAGGAGGTGCCATTTTATAAGACAAAAACCAATCCCCTGCCTGATTTTAGAAGTGTTCCCATCCCCCAATCAGAACCAATCAGATGTGGACAGACAGGGAACAACGGACTGGCCTTGACAAATTCACCCTTCAAATGCAAGTGCGCAGGAAGGCAAGCTGCAGGGCAGTCTCAGAACCTGCACCACATGGGGCTTCTGTGCCCCACATGCTCACAACACCAGACACCAGGAACGGGGCTTGAGGGCAAAGCAAACTCTAGCCCACTCCTGGGGGAGCCAGGAGGCAGGCTCTGCATCTGTGCACTGTGACTGTGACCCAGGGGTGCCCCCCTCTGATCTCTTTCTCTGAGAGGGAGATGACTTCTCCAGCTCTGTCTCAGTCTTGGGTGGTAGGGACAGAACCCCTGGGCAGTTTCCCCTCCCGGGACCCTCAAACTCAACCACACATTATGGCTGGTTCACATGTTCAAGGTCCATCCATTCCGTGGTTCAAGTCGGGCCGTGCCCCCTTGGTAGTTAGAGAACTTCCGGCTCTGGGGATGCACCTCGTTTTGTCTATTCAGGCATCAGGTGATGCACATTTGGGTGGTTCCCAAGTTTGGCCACGGTGATTAAGGCTGCTGGGAACACTCACGAGCGAGTGTCAGTGTGGAATTCTCATTTCTCCTGGGTGGGTGCTAAGGTGCTGGAACTGCTAGGTCATGAAGCATCTTACGCTCAGCCTTTTCAGGAACTGCCAGGCTGTACCCACCATTCTTCTCCCCCCACACCCCCTCCCCTGCAGTGTGAGGGGCCCGATTCTCTCCCTCCTCATACAGGCCACCCCCCATCTCCACGCCTGTGAACTGAGAGCCCATGGGAGTCTGATTCGCATTTCCCTACTGATTCATGAGGTTGACCATCTCTGGCCATCTGCACACCTCTTTTGGAGAAATGGGTATTCAAATTCCTTGCCCACTTTTTAATCAGGCTGTTGCTTGCTATTGTTGAATTGTATGAACTTTTTACATATTCCACACCATTACTGGATATATGATTTTGATGGAGGAGTTATAACACAAAATAAAATTAGAACTAGACCCACACAAGAAAGTGGGGGTAGAAGAAATCAACATAACCAGTAGCACAATCCCTAGGTGCCAGTTCCTAAATTACAAAGCATAGGTAGGAGCTAGACTGCAGTCTAGGGGCAAAGATAGGGAGATTGAGCCCATCATAGAATCTCTTTTCTAATCCTAGTTAGCCAGTAAACAGACAGCCATCCTCCAAGATGAGCCCCTCCCAACTGAAAGGCTATATCAGTGCCATCCATGCAAGAACTTGGGGCAGCCATTTCTCTGCCCACCTGTGCCTATGCGGGTGCTTTCCTTTACCAACTCGGTCTCTCTGCAGGGCAGAGACCTGCCTGTCTGCCCGGACCTGCACCATGCAGGCCTCTCTTAGCAAACCTGCCCCCTCAGCGGGGCAGCTCTTCCTGTCCACTTGTGTCTGTACAAGTGTCCTTTACTTCCTTGCCCTAATAAACCTGTTCTTTAAGTATAACTGAGTCTGTCTCGTGGAGAACTTGTCAGGTGCCGCCGAAGGGAGTTCTGGTGAAACCTTTCCCAGAGTGAACCCAAGGACCCCGCTCTGTTCTCAAATCCATCGACTCTAAAACGACATCAATTTCAGGGCGCTCTCCTCGGCTGGGTCCACTCCTCTCCCAAGGAATGCATGTCTACCTCCCTCTCATTCAGGTCCTGCTTTGGAGACACTTCTCTCGAGGCCCCCACACACAGCCTGGCTCCTGGTGGCCTCCCCCAGGTACCCTCATCACCACTCCCACTGCGCCTCTGACCCATTGCCTTGCTTCATCTCTGTGACATTCCTATCTTGCTTAAATCACCTCATTTGCTGACTTATCTGTTCTCCGCCCCTGCACTGCCCACAGAATCTAAATTCTGTGCCTTAGATAACTCCACTTCCTCAGTGTCTAGACTGCCGGGCTCATAGTAAGTCCTCCCTGACGCTCACTGGATGGAAGAGAAGTCACACATCTCAGCCCCAGGCTGCGGTGGGGAGGCGAGGCGAGGCAGTGAAGTCAATGAAGTCAGCCCTCCTCTGCAGAGCAGGGCCCAGAGACGCTGTAACTGTTTGGCTCACACAGGCGCCTGGCTCTTTTCACACACACACACACCCCCAGGAGCCCCAGCGTGACCCAGAGAGGCCCCCCAGTCTGCATGAGGCAGCAGCTTCCTTCATTTGCAAACCATGAACAATGCACTGCACTTCACAGAGCCGTAGAGTCACAACCAAAAAAGGGAAGAAAACTACTTTCAGGTCAGATCAGATGACCCCTGAGACATCCTTTCAGACAAAAGTAGCAAAGTCTAAGTTTGCCTGGAGGAGGGCCAGGGGCCTTGGGTCACACCAGGGCTGCTCCCCAGAAACCATTGTGGGTTGTTCCTCATCAAAAGGCAGGAAAACTCCTGTGAGCAGCCACCCAACAAATATGCTGCTGGCAGAGGCCCAGGCGGTGGGGGTCCCAGCCTTCCAGGAGCAGGTTTGCTGGTGGTCTGCTGCCCTTGTGTTAAAAGGAGCTCAGCTACACAGTTGGGCCACGGCAGATGTCAGGAGACCTCGTCCTGATCTGTAAACACGTGGCCTGAGAGGGTGAAGGGACTCCCAGCACCTGAGACAGGACACTGCCTCCATGCCCCTCGGGATGCACAGTGCCTGTCACGGAGGAAACGAGAGAGCTTGCAAAGCACCTCACTTTCCTTATAAATTAGCTCTGAGACTACTCTGGAAGCAAAGGGGAGCTGGACCCACTTGTATGGCTCAGGGAGCTGATTGTCACATTTTCCCCAACTCCACCCACCCTCTAAACATCACATTGGAGTTCGAAATCAGCTGTGGTGGGAATATTTAAACCACAGAAATATGCAAATGCTACAAATCTCATTGATTTACATTCTACAGTGGCTCCTTGAGAAATCATAATAAACATTTACAGAGGGCTTCGCCTAGTCCCAGGCACAGTCCAAACGCTTTCGTTATGAAATCATTTCATTTCCAGACCCTGCAAGGGTGTTTTTTCTTTTCCCCTAATTTCCAGTTGAGGATACTGAGGTACAGTGGAGTGAAATGACTTGTCCAAGGTCACACAGCTCATAGACAGAAGAGCTGAACCCAGGAGGTTTGAGTTCTCTTCTCCAGCGGGCGTTAAAGGTGTGGCGAGCTGGCTCTCGTAGGAATGCCCATCACCCAGGCTTCATGTCCGAACAATACAGTGGTATACCCACAAGGGAAAAGAGATTGAGACTGGCTAACCAAGAAGGGTGGGGATACCCCACTGAGGATGCCACCACTGGAGAGATCCACTCCCTCTTTCCAGGACCTTACATTGGTGTTGAGGAAACAGATAGACTTAACCACCATGAAATGTGGTCATGAACACCACAAAGGCAAGGAGAACAGAGGGGACATTTACAGAGGGCTTTGAGAGGTGCAGAGAAGTCCTCCAAGAAAGCAAAACAGATGAGGACAGTGCAGGAAGAGGGGAGGCACATGGTAGCAGGAGGGCAGGGCAGCATGGTGCAGGGGGAAAACTAGAGCCTCAGACACAGATCTGAGTTCAAGGTCCAGTTCTCCCACTGACTGTGCCATCTCATGCCAGAGACATGGTTGCTCCGAAGAAACCATCCATTCCCAACCAGTAAAATGGGAGTAACTCCCACTGGAAGAGGTCATTGTATTCAGGACTCTCAGAGATAGAGAAGCCAGATGAGCCACTTGAAGCATTGGGCACCTGAAATGTCAGAATCCAGTGTGGGGCACATGCATTTGAGCCTGATGGGCAAAATGTTCTTTGGGGGAGAGGAGGCAGGTTTAACAAACCATTTACAAAGTTTCTTCAGGCCTAGATTGCCAGCCTTCAGCCACAGACTTGGCAAACAGGAGGTGCCCAGCAACTGTCCTGGAGAAGCGAAGTCCACACTCAAGGGTGGAGCCCTAGGAAACACCCACACTTAAGGGGTAAGAAGGGAAAGGAGAACCAGCAGAAGGAAGTGAGAATAAGAGATAACAGACATAAAAGGAGAACCAAGTGCAGGAGAATCGCAGAAGCAGAGGAGGGGACGTGAGATTCTTAGTAGGCAGTGGGCACTGAGACGTGGTGGAGGGAGGGAAGTGGAATAAAGGGAAAGAAACAGCCACTAAGTTTGACAACCAGGAGATGGGGTGTCCTGCTTTGGATATGGGGGACACCACTAAGGAAGAAAATTCTAGAAGGTGAAGAAAGGGTGGGGGACAGCAGGTGGGGTTAACATCTATACAGCCACAAGCAAGACTTTTCAAAAAGTTTGTGCTAACACCAACACAAACACCCAACTAAATTCAACTAATATTTATTAAGCACTTTTTCTGAACAAGAGACACAATACCCATCAGGGAGATGAACATCTGGCAATTTTCCCCTTGGGAGATGTGGCCACAAACACAACAGCAAATATCACCAAAACACCATCCAACAGGACCTGTCACAAAGCCCATGCACCTATTGACACAAAGAAGTCATGTGATGTGGCTCAGGCAACAGGTGTGGGGAGGAAGACAAAGGGAAACTGGACAGCACAAAAAACAATCAAGATAAAGACTCAATAGCCGATCATAAATATCATAACCCAGCATTGTTTCTGGGACAAAGCGGTGCTCATTCAGTGTTTGTTGACTGCGTGATTGACTGGCTATTCAGCATTTTACATTCCCTTAGACAATTTATCTCCTGCTCTTCTCACACAAATTTCTGAAACTCATCAGTGTACGTAGAGCTGGGGGAACAAATTCAAGTCAGAACACAATCGACAGACTGCCAATTGTATGTATGTTGTGCAGTAATGCACAGAAGCACAGACAGGAAAAGCATCTGTCTCTTTTGTATCCCTAAACTTTTCTTTCCGTGATGACAAAGATTCTCTCCTTCACCAAACTCCAACTAGGCTCTTCTGAGTTTTTTTTTTCCAAAGAATTATTCCTTTATTGTAAGATTTTTATTTTATTTATTTATGCATACAAGAACTGGGGTGTAGGCCAGAGGTACAGGAGGGTAGGGTGAGAGCATTCACCAGAGACAAGTGGGGAGCAAAACAGACGGATCTACTGAAATACACTGCTAAGGGGAGCAGCGGGCAAAACAAGAGAGGTCTGCTGCACTATGTGGGTCAGCTCCCTGGCCAGGGATCCAACTCAGGCCATTTTGTGGGGTAGGGCCATTGCCTTGGTAGCACTGAGACTTAACCCCTAAGCCACGAGGAGGCCCTCTTCTGAGTTCATTTTCAACTAGGTCTTTCTTGCCTTTTGGATTTTTGTGCTCCTCTCTGCATTATCTGATTTTAGCAAGAATCCTGCTGAGTTAGTTTAGCCAGGCCCCCCACCCCCACTCCATCCACATTAACCTCATACCTAAGCAGGTTCCTGTCCCCACCACCCCCCACCCCTCAGGTGCTGTCTGATGGCCCTGGCCTGAACTCAGCAAGAATTCTGTTAAGTTGGTTTAGCCAGAAGCCCCCTAGCTCTGATGTTTCCTAGCAGTGACTGCCCATCTGCAGACCCCCACCTGATCTTTGCCTAGGCACTCCTGCTTTCCCTGGTATTCAGACTGGAGCGCAATCTCTCTCCCCCACTCAAACCCCCACCGAGTGTCTCCTAAACGATGGCTGCAGTCCCTGTGAATTAGTCCTACAAATATCGGATGAGTAATGTTTTCTTTAATAGTAAACATGCCCTCACCCCCATTAGGAACTATCCCATGCCACTCTCCGTCCCTGGCAGGGCCGACTATCACCAAGGGGCATTGCCCAGGTCTATATTAAAGTATTTTGTCTCTTCTGGGGACAGAACACTCAGAAAAAGGGTCTGTGAGAGGGAAGGCAAGTGTAGGTCAATCCCCACCTCAATCACCTGTGCTGAGTGATCCGGCAGCCTCTCCTGACACACCTCCCATGACAGAGGTCTCACTACCTCCAGGGACAGCCCCGTGGACAATTCTTAGGTCAACCCAAAATCTACCCCTGAAAGTTTTAGTGTTTAGTTCTCTTCAACCACACAGGGTTGGGGTTGGGGGGTTGGAGGAATGTTGAACAAGTCACACCTTCCCCATGACAATCCCTCAAACATCTGAAGAAGAGAGAGACTCATGGGCCCAGCGGTGTCTCTTCTCTGGGTCAGATTTCCTGGAGGAAATGTCCTCAGTCGGTTCTCAGATGAGAGGTTTTGAATTCCTTGCCCAGCCTGGATTCTCCTCTCTTAGCTTGTTCCCAGCTGTCTATCCTGGGACGATAGCCAGGACTCTTTCAGGTGGAAATATAAAGAACCCACTCAAACTGGCTTAAAAATTTTAATTGGCTCATGAAAGTAAACAGTCTAAGGAGAAAGCTTCAGTTATGGCTGGAGCTAAGAATTTAAACTGTGACATCTGGTCTCCAGCCCATCTTTGGCTCTGTTCCTGAGTTCTCAGATGGGTTCTTTCTACAAATGGTGGATGGGCCCTGGAAGCTCCAACCTGTCCTGATGCTTCTAAGTCTTTTTTTTTTTTAAAATAACATTTTTTTTTTTATTTATACATACAAGCAGGGGTACAAGCCAGAGGTGTGGGGCGGCGAGAGGGTTCACCAGAGACGGAGCGGGGAGCAGAACAGGCAGATCAGAAATACACTGCTGAGGGGAGCAGCGGGCAAGGCAGGAGAGGTCCGCCGCGCCATGTGGGACCCTCCCCGGCCGGGCGTCGAACTCGCGTCGCCGCTGCCGACAGCTCCACAGCGCAGTGCTTAACCTCTGCGCCACCGGGGAGGCCCTGCTTCTAAGTCTTAACCCCAAAGAGAGATTAAAGGACTCTCTCCCAGGCCTCCCTGGTGGCGCAGCGGTTAAGCGCTGCACTGTGGAGCTGTCGGCAGCGGTGAC
>PVIJ01012987.1:0-47072 GCA_004024925.1 Scalopus aquaticus | reverse complement strand
AATAAATGGTGCTGGGAAAACTGGACAGCCACATGCAAAAAAATGAAGCTAGACTACTACCTCACACCCTGCACAAAAGTCAACTCAAAATGGATAAAAGACCTGGATGTAAGACCAGAAACCATAAAATGTATAGAAGAAAATATAGGCAAAACTCTACATGACATACATCTCAGCAAAATCTTGAAAGACACATCCCCCAAAGCAAAGGAAGTAAAAGACAATATAAACAGATGGGATTATATCAAAATAAAAAGCTTCTGTACAGCATGAGTATATGTTTTAGTATAATGTAATCTGTTCTTCCTTTTCTGTAAGGACTAAGTCAATGCAAATAGAATTTACGTATGCACTTAGGGAGAGCATGTTATTTTATGTGAAAGCCAACACCATCAATGCCAGGGTTTCACTGGTAAAAATCTGTTAATTTTCATTAAGATACTCCAACAAGCGGCCTTTTCTTCTCCCTTCATCTCATTTTTCACTCCCATCCTTCATTCTGGGAGGGATCTTTTTAAAATTTTTATTTTAATAATATTTTTTTGTTGAGTTAACATTGGTTTATATCAGTTGCATTTTAGAAGTGTAAGCTACCTCCCTTTAGGGCTTGTTGTCATAGTGCACCGAAGCACTCACAGTCCACCACCACAGACCCCCGTGCTCCCTTCCACCTTTGTTCTTGCCCCTTCCTTCTCTCTCCCTGTTCTGCTCTGGTTGTCTCTATTTTATAGTTAGCTTCAGGGGTTAGTTTTCCAGTTTGGCTTTATCTGAGCTTTTGTTTTGTTTTTCTATATTCCACATGTAAGTACCACGTACAAATACCATCCAATATTTGTCTTTCTCCTTTTGACTCATATCACTTAGCATAATCCCTTCCAGTTCCATCTAATTTGTCAAGAACGGCAGGAGTTTATCTTTTTTGATAACTGAGAAGTATCCCATGATTTGTGTGTATGTATACATACATGTGTGTGTGTGTGTATGTATACCAAATCTTAAACAATTCACTATTGTAAATCGTGCTGCAATTAACATGGGAGTATGCATTTCCTTTTAAATTAGTGTTTTTGTATTCTTCCAGTGGATACCTAGGAGTGGAATTACTGGGTCATATGGCAGACCCATTTGTAATCTTTTGAGAAACCCCATACTGTTTCCATAGAGGTTGGAACAGTCTACATTCCCAGGGATGAACAGATTGAAATCCAGTCAGTCAATATTCCCTTTCTGTCACTCCGAGGGTAGTTTATGGGAAATACTACAATTATAATAATCCATGCTATTTTACAAATAAGGAAAATAGCATCCATAGTGTTAAATAATTGTACATATAGTTAGTTTCAAGCAGCAGGAACTAGAACCCACTTGCCTAACCCCTCCCCCAGTGTTCTTTCTAGTAGATTCCATTCTCCTGGACCCACTGTAATGACCCTATATCACCATAATGCATAGGGGATCTTGGAAGACATTACTAAGTATTTTTCTTCAGGTGTCTTGTTCTCCCCCAATTATGCTTTGCCAGGAATAATCTAATAAGAAGACTAGCTTGCCTTTTTCCTCAACACAGTTTAAATGCTTATTGGAAGAAGTTAGACAAAAAGGAATTGTAGAGTGTAAGAAAGTTGTCCGGGAATTAAATAACTTCATTAATTGATAACCATAGGAAGTCAGTTGAGAGAACTTCATTGTATAAGATTTTTGTAATTGCATAAATGTGTATTAAGGTTATACAATTTCCCTATAAGTAAACAAAGAAGGAAGGTACAATTTAATAGTTGAAACCCTCTGTCAGCACTCCTCATTAGTGTTAAGAAGGCCTCTATGTGACTTTTTGAGCAGCACAACCTACACAAGATCGACTTTCCCCTTACTCTCCTGAAACTGTTAAAGACTTTGACCTAACTTACAAAATAAACTTTTTGCTCGTAACTTTAAAAAATAAAATTTCACACTGGCATTTCCTGTATGTATACTTAAAAATAAATCAAAACGCAAGAAAAAAAAAGCAAGCATACAATTTTAAAATATTACAACCCTCATTATGAAAGTGATAAATTGTATATAACATGTTAGTTTAATATCAAAGCACAAGAAATTTATGTAAAAAAGTATATATAGATGTCAATATAGTAATTGATACTAATCACTTCGTATGTTACATCTACAAATATTTATTTCATTATCTGGAAAATGGTTCTCTTTAAAAATATTTGATCTTGGGGCCTCCCTGGTGGTGCAATGGGTTAAGTTTTAGCACTACGAAGCTATTGGCAGCCATTGAAGCACAAGATCCATCCCCGGCCTGGGAGCTTCCCACATGGCACAGCAGACCTCTCCTGTTGCTCACCTGCTGCTCCCCTCAGCAGTGTATTTTAGTAGCTCCCCCTGTCTCTGGTGAATCCTCTCATCCCCCTACATGCCTCTGGCCTATACCCCAGGTTTTGTATGCATAAATAAATCTTTAAAAAAGTAAAAAATTTGATCTTGATAATATTAATTCATGCAAATGCCTTTGTGATTATGTTTGATTATAACTTCAATGCTTAGATTGTCTCACTGTTTTATCCTGTAAACTATTGCATTATAATATGGAGACCTGAAGTTTTTCTTCTACTCAAGCCTCTATTTGCTAGAATGCGAGTCCCCTCAAGTCAGAGACTGCCTCCTTCATCTTTTATCCTCAGACTCTGGGCCATCAATAACAAATGAATGTTTGGGAGTTGGACAGGGAGCTTGCAGTCAGAGAGAGAGAGAACAATGAAACAAGTGAAACTCTGGCAACAGAACAGAGTGCTACCAAGTCAGTTAAGAGGCATGATCATTCTGCCTGGCAAAGTAAAAAGATACACATTGAAGATGATCCTCTACAGTGAATTCTATTTTGCCAGACTGAAAGCAAAGGGTGAAAAGATACTTCAGAGAATGGATATGAAAAAAGACACAAAACTGTTACAGTCTGAGGTATAGACAATATCAGAATATTGGGAAAGGGAATTGAAAAATAAGGAAATTAGCATTTGTGTAGTACTATCTGCCAGGTACTTGGTACTTTTATCATTAACTCTTCTGTAAGGGTGCTGTGAGACAGGAGTCAGGGAAGGCAGTTATTAGGTATATATGAGAAGGTGCCGGAGGAGCACCTTCCCATTATGCAAGGAGTTGAAGGTCATTCTGTCAGGGTCATATACATTCTTTAGCAGAAGAATCACATAATCAGAGCAGTTGTAAATTTTTCAGTTTCAACTATCTTAAGATTAATACAATTTACAACATGACATACTTTTTTCCGATCACTATTTGTGATATTTTATCATTTTCATCCCATAAATTGAGTTACTGTATCTCACACCTAAGAAGCATGATTTGATGCTATTTTATTTATTTATTTTTACATAGTGAGGATATTTAGAACACTATTCACTTTTGTTCCAGACTTTCAATCTATAAAGTTATTTTTAAGTTTTACTACTTAAAAAATTTTAAACTTCTTTAGCTCTTCTTTTTTTTTTTAAAGATTTATTTATTTATACATACAAGCTGGGGGCCAGAGGTGTAGGGTAGCGAGAGGCTTCACCAGAGACAGAGTGGGAAGCAGAACAGGCAGATCAGAAATACACTGCTGAGGGGAGCAGTGGGCGAGGCAGGAGAGGTCTGCCGCACCATGTGGGATTCTCCCCAGCTGGGTGTCGAACCCGCTTTGCCGCTGCCGACAGCCACCAGGGAAGCCCTTCTTTAGCTCTTCTTGAGCCTCCCCCCATTTTATTGGAAACCTGTTATTTGTGTCTTGACTGAATGAGTACAAATACTTTCTTTTCAACTACTTTCTTTCACTACTACATATACATTGCACAAAGCCTTAACATTCCATATTCCTCTTTCGAATACTCTTTTGATTCTATTTTTTGTTCCTTCATCTTTGCATCCAAGTACCATATTGTGTAATCTATTTCAGAATTTATTAGGACTTTTCATAATAGGCTTTGTTTAGTTCTGTCTGTGAACCCATGAATCATTACCTTTCAAAAAAATTTCTCTGCCTTTCTTTTTTTTCTCTTTTTGTACATTTTGTTACTTCAAGCTGAAAACCTGCTTGTCTGTAGAAAGCATATGTCTTTATTGCTCATTTCTTCAGTTTACTTACTGACTTATTATCTCACTCTTAGGAACAAACTGATTTTAATGGACCCACACTGTTCTTTACTTCCCTGTAGGTGGCCACTAAAAGGATATGAGATCAAATTTTCATACAATTATCACATGAATAGACGAAAGATATAAAACATCTGGACTGTTGATTAAGCATTTAGTAGTATGTGCATTAGAGGAATAGAAATGAATTCCTTTGGTTATCGATACCACAAAACAGATCTTAGATAGAACTATAAACAATGGGTAGTTGAAAATGAAGCAGCATGTGAGTGAATGATCTTGGTTTAGACTAGTAGATCTGATGGAGTTTAAGGTCAAACACAATTTTAACATCTTCATAAATAAAGTAGAAGACAAATTAAAAAAAAACTTCACATGTTTAAGTGACTTCAAGCTGGGAGGTGTTAAACATGATATGAAGAAAAAACCTAAAAGAGGTCATAGAAAGAATGATAAATTTTTTCCCCATTATTCAGAAAAAGTATAGCTTAATGAGAATTAGCTTAGTGTGAGAATAGTTTCAAGTCATTAAAATGAAAAAGCACGAGTAGAGGAAGAACAATGTAGAAAGAGGCCACAGAAAGTAATTTGTATCATGGTATAAAAGCTAAAATGATCAAGATAAAGTTCTCTTAAAATGACTGATTTCTATCAAGAGTGCATATAATTTTGCTGGCCTAAATGTTGTTTGGTACAGAATCATTAGTATTTTTATGTTAGTTATAAAGTCATATGCATAAATTTTTGCATTTTATACTTAATGTTTGCTTCCTCACCTAGAAATTCAGAAGGTAATTAAAAGGTAGAGTGAGTTTATTCAGGATCAAGAATTGAAATTCGGGGTATGCAGATTCAGATAGAAAATCTAAAACATGTCCTAAGGAGGGATAAAGTGTGGAACTTTATGGGAGAAAAACAGAAAGATGAAATAAGTGATTAAAGAAAAGAGTTGATTAGTGTTAAGAGGCTTAAACTATTCTTGGCTATACATAATTGGTTACTGAATCTCTAGAAAAGGATGAAAAGGGAATTGACTGATTAGTCCATAATCATCAGTTCTCTTGATCCTTTGAATGACTTTTCGGACAATTGTTTGCTTGATGTTTTCTTGAAACACTTGTTTTGGCCCAGTCCCAAGGTCTCTGGCCAGTTCAAAGGTCTCTGACCTAGTTCAAATGAGATTGGTAATACAATTTCTCTGTAATGGCTCCCTGGCTCCATTTAGAAAAATGACTTGACAGATGTCACCTTTTCATAGTTTATTTAATTTAAAAAATTAACATATACAAAGATTATTTTTCTGGAGGGTGAACAGTTAGATGAATTTTAACACGCGTAGATTCGTGTAACTACAACCAAATTCAGGTAACAAAAAAGTTCCATCATCCCAAACACTTCCTTTTGCATCTTCCCATCCCAAGCCTATGGCATTCACTTATTTTCTCTGTTACTATAGTTGTGCAATTACAAGGATGTTATTTAGATAGTATAATATATGTCTTGTTGTTCTTTGAGGTGGAGTTTTAAAAATCGTGTCAAAACACAGAATATAAAATTTACCATCATTGTCTTTTTTTTTAAATTTAATTTTCAGACAATATATGATTTCTTCCCTCTGGTGTGGTCACTGTAGTTCTCCCACCATCAAAGTATCCATAGCCCATCATTTTTAAGTATACACTACAGTAGTGTTAACCATATGCATGTTGTTGCATAACAGATATCTAGAACTTTTCCATCTTGCAAAACAGAACTCTATGTCCATTGAACAACTACTCCTCATTTTCCCACTCCCCAAAAATCGTGGAAACCACCATTCTCTTTCTATTTCTAAGAGTGATTATTTCAGGTTCTTCATGTAAGTGGGGCCATATATTGTAGCATTTGTCCTTTTGTGACTGACTCATTTCATTTAGTGTAATGTTTTCAAAATTTATCCACATTGTACCATATGACGGGATTTCCTTCTTTGTTAAGAAAGATTTCCTTCTTTGAGTAATATTCCCTTGTAAGTTTATACCACATTTTCTTTACCCACTCATCTGTTGATAGACATTTAAGTTACTTCCACCTTTTGGATACTATGAATAATGCTTTAATGAACATGGGTGTGCAAATATTTCTTCAAGATCCTATTTTCAATTCTTTTGGATATATGCCCAGAAGTGGGAATTATATAATATATAGTAGTCCTATTTTTAACTATTTAGGAACTGCTACCTTGTTTTCCATAGCGGCTGCATCTTTTTATATTTCTACAAACAGTGCACAAAGGTTCTGGAGTTTATGCATCCTTACCAATACATGTTATTTTCTGTTGTTTTTATTAATTGCCACCATATTGGGTATTAGGTGATATGTCATTGTGGTTTTGATTTACATTTCTCCTAATTATTAGTGATGCTGAGTGTCTTTTCATATGTTTGCTAATCATTTTTATATCTTTTCTAAAGAAATGTCTATTCATGTCTTTTGCCCAATTTTTAATTAGGTTATTTGGGTTTTTATTGTTGAATTTGAGGTCACTTTGCTCTCAGTCCCTTAGGGCACACAAAACTTATCTAACTTACTACTTAAGGTTGTTTTTGAAGAACCAGCAGAGTTTGACACTTGTTTGCAGGCTATATAACCTGAGTATGTACAGAAGCAATTGACCTTAAGCTGAACTCCAAGCAGGCTAGAGCCAAGGAATAGCCGATCAGGAACCAAAAAAGACAGAGAAGCAAAGGACCCATCAAAAAGGAAGAGCCAGAGATATGGAAAAATCTCTCCAAATACGAACCTATTTGACTCTATTTGCTGTTAGGGTGCCTCAAGAGGTGAAAGGTGAACTGTAAGTGATGGATGGGAATAGAATTAATTAAATTTAAAAATCACTGGGGGAAGCAGAAGAGAATATTAGCCAAAGAGACATTTGAAAACGCTAAGCTGCTGACTTTGAAAGCAGAGAAAGGGGCCATAAGTCAAGGAAATGTGGGACCCCCCCCTTACAGAAGTTGAAAAAGACCAAGCAACAGATTCTCCCCTAATGCCACCAAAAAGACTGTAACCCTAGCTTGATTTGAACCCAGTGAGACCATTACAGGAAAGGTGACCTGTAATTTGGGGGCTTTGGGATGCTATAAAAGCAGAAGCCTTTGGACGATAGGTTTAGTTGTTGTTGTTGTGTGCGTGCATTTGGAAACCAGGAGTTCTTCTTGGGACATCCAGGTAGAAGTAGCAAATAAATTGTTGATACGAATCTGGAGTTAAGTGGCAATGTTAGGAGTCAGAGTAAACATCTTGGAAATTTTTGCCACAGAGTTGGTATTTAACGTTATGGTAATTTAAAGGATTTATAGAGGGAGTCAGTAGAGCTGGAACCAAAAGAGAGGCCAGTTTGTTTGCCCTGGTCCATGCTAACAAAGAAGGAAGAGCAAGCAAAGAAACCTGGAGAGCAGCCCTGATGTGTGAGGGGAAAACCAAAGAGTGTGGTATTTGGAAAAGTGTTTTAAGAAGGAGGGACCTGTCCACATTCACAGTTGGGTCAAATGCTATGGAAAGATGGAGTTAAATGGCTAAAAGATATCCATTGGCTTACACACGAACAGGCAATTAATGACTTTCACAAGAGAAGTTTCAACAGAGAGATGAGAAAATGGGATGTGAGGGTTAGGAGATGGCAGTGGGAGGGTTATCAAAGAAAGGTTTTAGATGGGAGGTTCTCAAGCATGATGCTGGTCAACACTCAGATCATTACTGACTTAAATAGGCCCTAATCTGTAATATCTTGGTGTGCTGAACATGAATATAACCCTGAAAATTTTTTAGTAGCTCTCATTTTGAAAATATTCCATATAATTCATTGTATATGTTTCACCGTGTAAATTTATCCAGTAAGACTGCAACAACATCCTAAATTAGCCTAGAGTGATGTAATATTGCATCGCATTGCATAATCCCATCATGCACACATCATCCAAAGTTGATTGCATCATTTTCTGATGCAATGCAATACTACTGCCAGGCGGCTGCTGAAGTAAGCTAACGTCAGCAGTACACTAGATAAAGCCCTGTAGGAAAGGTTGAGATGAGCATTGAAAAGATTTCAGACTTTGTGCGAGACAGTTTAAGCTACTGTTCCATAGAACTGTTATTATTTTATCCATTTAGGCACACCACAGAACAGTCATGCCTCAAAAGTGCATTAATAGCATGGACAATTTCTGTTCTATTTGTGGGGAAGTGACATTTACCAACCAGAAGAAAAGTATCACTTCTCAAGTGAAGAAGGCTTATCATCTTTACTTTGGATGCAAGGTTGGTGACCAAAACAAGCCTTGGGCCCTGCCACAGAGGCTGTGCTCCATGTACAACACAGCTTTCACAGTAGTTCAATGGCAAAAGACCATCAATGCCGTTTGCAGTCCCCATGGTGTGGGGAGAGCCAAGCAACCACATAAAAGATTGTTACTTCTGCTTTGTACCTCCTCTTTCCAGCAGAATAATGAAGCAAAAGAAGTCGAGAATAGTCTACCCAAACATTCCGTCTGCATTGCTGCAAGGTGATGTGAAACAAGCATGGAATGCTTTTTGCCTAGTGTCTACAAACTTTCTTGGGAATGTTAGGGCAGAAAACTACAAGGAAGTAGTAGAAGACATGCTGATGCAGTATCAGAAACTTGGCTGCAGTATGTCTCTAAAGATCCACTTCCTTCAATCCCATCTGGATTTCTTCCCTGAAAACTGTGGTATGGTTAGTGATGAACATGGCGAACGTTTTCATCAAGATATCGCATCAATGGAACAAAGATACCTGGGGAAATGGTCCACGACAGTGCTGGCTGACTACTGCTGGACACTCCCCAGAGATGTTCCTGAACAGCTGTAGAAGAGACAAGGGAAGAAATCTAAGAAGTAGTCTATGACTTGATTTTTTACAGCTATTAACCGTAGGCCTATTATTATTGGCATGCATTTTGTGATGTAAACATCCATTTATTGCAGATTACAAAAAAACTAGAGCCAAAATTAGAATTTGACTGTCATATTCATGTTGAGCACATACAAATTGATAGGAAATGACTAATTTTATTTCAATACCATGACTTTTGCAAAAATTTGTTGACCAGTGACTGGCATGCATTTCATGACATAAACATCAATTTATTGCAGATTACAAAAAAAAAACTAGAGCCAAAATTAGTATTTGACTGTCATATTCATGTTGAGCACATACAAATTGATAGGAAATGACTAATTTTATTTCAGTAATATGACTTTTGTAAAAATTTGTTGACCAGTGTTACAAGGCTTTCCTTGTGAAAAGGAAGAAAGAGATGACAAAAAGGAGAGGGACAACTGCCAGAATCATATGTGAGATATGCGTTCACTTAATACTTATACTGCTACTTCTCAGACACCTTATAGTCATCGATTTAAATTAACTAGATAGGATTCAATGCCTGTCCTATTCCTTGTACTTCCAAATTTTTTCCTATCTTGAAATATTCTTTATTTCAAGCTTGTAGTTCTTTGGGTAGTTTCCTCAGAAAAAGATTGCAGTTGTAAATTTTTCTGGACTCTTTATGAGTTGAGAATGCATTTACTTTTGCTTTTGAGTTGAGAATGCCTTTTCTGTTGCTAACACTTGCCTTTTTGGATTTCTCAGTCTCTCACTACCTCATATATGCCCTCTCTTTCCTAACTTCCAGTGTTGATGATGAGAAGGCAGGTACTTGTTTGACTCACTTTCCTTTATAAAGTGGCTAGTCTCTAACTGAAATCTTATAGACTTTATCCTTGCATATAGGAATTTCACCTGGACATGACCAACTCTTTCATTACTCTGTCCTCTTTCATTATTCTGGGATCTTAATCCCTCCAAAGACCAAGTCTTTTTTTCATTATTTTCTTTTGGGGGCTTCTAAAATTTGTAATTTTTTTCTCCATACCACATGATTTGCTCTTTATGGTGGAATATGCTTTCCATTCAAGTCTACTTAAACTCTGATGGAGTATTGAGAGTGACCATTTTGTTTATCATTTCATTGCCTTTTAAGATTTTAATTGCACAATCAAGTTTCAGAAAACTTTTTTGGTGCTTAAATGTATGTCTTTCAACAGTCACTACATATTATTGAAGTGATTTTTATTCTTCAATTAAGTTTGCCTTCTCAGGTGCCAACAACTTTGAATGTTTGGTAGCAGACCTCCTTCAAGTCATAGTATCTCCCTAAGTGGTGTGGGCTGATTGATATCTTTGGTATAAAATCCATCAATAGGTTGTGAAGAACTGAGATCATGTTAGAAACAGTGTGAAGACAGCTGGTGCTCCTCACATAGGGTGCAATGGGACCTATTGCCTTCACCCCGGCCCACCATAAAGACAAATCTCTTTCACTGCTTTTGAGCCCTAACTTTGTAAACAGTGATGCTATGAATCTATCATTTCTGCCCAGAATGCAAGGGCTCAGATATATTTGGGAAGTTCTTCAGGCTTCAATAATAGTGGACAGTTATCTGAATGGCCTACAAATCAAAAGGGTAAAGAGTCAGGAATTTGTACTCAAAATTCCCTTAAATTTGATTTGAGTTGATTTTTAAGGCTATGATTTTTATCTTAATTGCCCCAGAGCACAAATATTATAAAAATATAATATTTATAAATAATATTATATTTATATTGCAAGTAATATAAATTTATATTATAAGTAATATACTATTTATACTATATCATTATGGCACATTAAATATACACACTGTTGGAATAGAAGGTTATATAACATAATTGTTGGGATAGTTGTTAAGTACATATAATTAATTGAAGTGTGTATTTAGTTGGCGTCATGAAAGCAAGTTATATTTTAAAATAAGGTGACTCCTAAATATGTTTTTTGTTTCAACTAAGAACTTTGCCATGATAGGCCACATAACTTTTAAATGTCCTATTGGAGATTAAAGAAGATGATTATAACTCAGGTTAGGGTTTGTAGTTTAATGTTACCACATTAAGAGAAAGTGTGTGTTGGTTTCTGAATCATTTTTACTTAAACTCAGCTAACTCCATCATATGTAAAAAGTGGAGTGTAGAAATTTAATAAATCAGATGTTTATTTAAAAGATTTATTTATTTATGCATACAAGAACTGGGGTGCAGGCCAGAGGTGGGGGGAGGGTTGAGAGGATTCACCAGCGACAGAGTGGGGAGCAGAACAGGCAGAGTGACTGAAATACACTGCTGAGGGGAGTAGCGGATAAGACAGGAGAGGTCTGCCGCACCATGTGGGAATCTCCTTGGCTGGGGATCGAACTCACATTGCAGTAGCTGCAGAGAGCTTCACAGTGCTGAGACTTAACCCCTTGCACCACCAGGGAGGGCCCAGATCAGATGTTTTAATTCCAGTGGACTTATCAGACATTTATGTCCAGATAGACATTGAGACATATTCGAAAATTACAGTGTCAAGTTATCATCCTAAACTCAGCTAATTTCAACGGTTTTAATCACTTTGGCTTAATTGATATCTCTCGATGAATTGTAAGTTAACAAAATGTTTGTCAGGCCAGACCCTGTTCTGGGCATGCCTCCGTGTGATGCAAACTGTGGCCATGGGCCAAGGACGCTGGGTGCAGTCACGCTGAAATACAAGCTGGACTCCGGGGAGCCCTGAAAAGCTAAACAAACCAGGCCCTTCTAACTGCTTACTATTTTCAGTTTTTATATCAGTCTTCTCTGGATTTCTATATAAAAACAAAATATACTGTGTACTTTTCCTTAGAAGAGACAAGAAAATCTTCAGAATGCAGCACCAAATTGTTTTTGATCAGTAATTATGCCTCTCTTTTGCCTCTGCTGTCTTTCCATTTCTATTAAACAACTGAATACGATTTACATCAAGAGTATGAATGTACTTTTTTCCAGCTGATCCCAGGCTAGTTAAATTCCCTCTCACATTTGCCTTACCTAAGTGACCTCGTAGTCAGCTAAGTTTGAACATAATTAGAATTTTTGTGGAGAAAGACCCTGAAGCATCATTTCTCAAATGTGCATCAAGGAATTTGGAAGTGGGTCCCTTATTGTGCACATGCAAGGAGATTTTTCAGGTGATTCTGTAAATAGAGGTCTTGGCCCACCATGAAGAAAAAACACCTGAAAGGTTTTCCAAATAGTCCAAATAGTGTGTGTATCACAAAATAACAAATTGAATTAAAATAATTTCTGTGCTCTATAAGTACTATAGAATGCTGACAAAGTGCACAAAGGAGATTGATGCCTCTCATTAATTTTTTTTTTTGCTTAATATATTGAAGTCTTCATAAAGGAAAATAAAAAGTTAATATTAAAAAAATGAATTATATGTGGAAAGCAGCAATTAAAATAACACCTATACGTAAGACGAAAGTGATAATATTAGCAAGTCTGAAAAAATTTTCTTTCATAATTCCCCCAAAGGTGACATAATATTTTTTAGTCGGATTTCCTAAAAGTTCACTCAGTGGGAAAAATTTAATCATAAAAATTATTTTTTTCTTAAAGCAAAATTTTCTCTAATTTGTAATAAATGTTGCTGAATGAAGTTGGATTATTACCCTTAATCCAATTACCCTAAATACAATTATTGACTTCTAAGGAACTAATGATGTGAACTAATTTACCATTAAATCAAAATTAGGCAATGACTTTGCACTGTAGAATGCATGATTTACTACCACCACTCTTCAAAACACTCTAGACAATTTTCTTTAAAGTTGAACTAGACATTTTTTTAACTTGAAAAAGTTGACAGTATTTTTCTAAGTGACTTTTCCCCATCCTCTTTTTAAAAAATATTTCCCCCTTGATCCTTACAAATTGTGCATAAAATCATATTACATAGAAAAGTAGACATTAAAACTGGAGAGAACTTTCAATAAAGTATAACATAATATGAAAGATGAGGGGATCATGATCAGTGAAATAAGCCAGAAAGAAAGAGAAAATTATTGAATGGTTTCACTCATAACAGGAATATAGGGGAGCCAAATAAGAAAGCGACATTCAGCAGGGAAGGAGGGGAGGGGAAGGGCTCAAGAGTGGGGAAGAGGGGAGCACAGAGGATTATGGTGTGGGCTCCACGGGTGAACAGGTGGTGGGTAACTTATGGGAAATACACAATAATGTAAAAGATATGAATAACAAAATTAATAAATAATAAATAAATAAATCATAGTGTAATTATAATATAATACACAGTATTTATAAAATAAGAGAGGTATTTACAAAATGAAAGAAATATTTGTGTACCACAAAAAGGTTCAGTTAAACAAAATGCAAAATTCACTGGGCTGCTGAAAATGAAAACAAAAGCCTTTTTCCCACATCAGTCCTGATAGGTGACTCTTTTCCTTCATTTTTTAAAAAAAGTTTTTCTACTGATTATCATCATACCTTCATATACTTAGTATTTTCTTTCAATTTAGGTATAACTTGGCATTCAATAAGTTGCACAAAAATCTTAAGTTGACACTAAGAAATTGTGTGCATGTCTGTAGCCATGGTACTGTCAGTTAAAGAAAGAAAAATAGGTGATTTCTCTCATACGTGGAAAATAAAGAAACAAACCAAATGAACAAACAAAACCGAACAAAACAATCTCTTAGATTCTGACATCAGAGTGGTGGTTACCTGTGAGGAAGCAGATGGGAGTGAGCTGAATGGGTAATGAGGTTGAATTGTATAGTGATGGATGGGGGCTAGACTTTTGGTAGGGATCACAATTCAGTATATAAGGATGTTGGAGCATAATGCTATGTATCTGAAACAAAAAGTGTTATAAACCAATGTTATTTTGATAAAAAAAAAATCCTTCCCACTAAGTTATAGTAAATAAGTCAGCTCTGTTCTAAATAAGTGAACATGTTTGAATATAGCTGCTGTTGCTGTAGCTATTTGATCACTGGCACATCATTACTACACTCCCTTAATTACTATACCTTTTTTTTAAAGATTTATTTATTTATGCATACAAGCTGGGGTACAGGCCAGAGGCATGGGGCGGTGAGAGGGTTCACCAGAGCCAGAGCAGGGAGCAGAACAGGCAGATCGATGAAACACACTGCTGAGGGGAGCAGCGGGCGAGGCAGGAGAGGTCTGCCACGCCAGGTGGGAATCTCCCCGGCCGTCAAACGCCGGTGGCTGCTGCCGACAGCTCCACAGAGCAGCGCTTAACCGCTGTGCCGCCAGGGAGGCCCTACTATAAATTTGTAAGTATTGACATTTGGTAGTTAAAATCTTCCATCTTTTTTCTTATTCAGTATTCCTTAGCTATTAGAGATTGTTAGCATTCTACATAAATTTTAAAACTGCCTTCTTAATTTTCACAAATAACTTGTCAGAACTTCGCTTGGGATCAAACTTATTTATAGATTATTTTGGGCAGAACTGATATTCAAATAACCTGTGAACATGATATTATTATTCCATTAAAAATATTTTTTTGTTTCTCAGGGCCTCCTCAGTGGTGCAACGGGTTAAGTCGCAGCACTATGAAGCTATCCAGAACCACTGCAGCATAAGATCGATCCCTGGCCAGGGAGCTTCCCAAATGACACAGCAGACCTCTCCTGTCTCCTCCACTGCTCCCCTCTACAGTGTACCTCAGTAGATCCACATGTTCTAGTCCCCACTCTGTCTCTGGTGAATCCTCTCACCCCCCCAACACCTCTGGCCTATACCCCAGCTTATATGCATGAGTAAATAAATCTTTAAAAAATATGTATTTTTTTGTTTCTCTCAGCAATGCATTGTAGTTTCAGTATAAAGATTTTGTGGTTCTTGAAAGAGTGTGACAAATATCAGATGATTTCACTCATGTGGAATATAAGCAACAAAGCAAAGGAACAGATACAAAAACCAAAACAAACCCTTGAAATCTGACTGCAGATTTGAGGATACTAGAAGGTGGGATAGGAGCAAAGGTGGTGGAGGATTATTGGTATTTTGATGTGGGCATGATGTGACAACATATATTTGTAGAGGTGTGAACTTACACTCCTAAAACATACAGAGTTATAAATCAATGCATCTCAATAAACAATTTCAAATAATCAAATAAATAAAAACAAAAAGATGTGGTTATTTTGTTAGATACATTCCTTGTTTTTTTATGATTTTATATGGTATTCCTGAATTGTAATTTTCTATACTATTTTCCAGTATATATGAATAAAACTGATTTTTCTATATTGACCCTTTACCCTGCAACCCTGCTAATTATTTTTGTAGATTCTTTTGGACTTTATATATATCATCACCTACAAATAATGACAGTCTAATATCAAGAATTGTAAAGGATCTGAGATTTTACTAAAGTAAAACCTTTACTTGCAAGGCAGCAAATTTGTTTGTCCCCATTTCTTGCATATTGATGGAGATCCAAGAATCCTAGGTCAAGTTTAAAGACTCAGTGTTTTTACTGACTACAAAAGCAGTATCCAGAATTTCAGCATGTTTGTGTTGGTTCCAAGCTCCAATTTGCATGGGGTGATGCTGGTGGGCCCAGTGAAAAGCACACACAGTGGATTATGTCAATGAAGACCACTGAGCCTAGGAAACTTCTGTTTGACAACAAGGTATAATCAAGACTTCTCCCTGTTGCAGGGGCAGACATGATATTCCTCAAGGTTGCTTGTGGCAAATACAAGCCTAAAGAGCATCAGGACCTGTATTCTTTGCATACTCATCAGAATGTGCAGGAATAGGAAAGCACCATGGTGGAGTGTCTTTCAACACTATCCACCCCTCAGTTTTATATCATCTTGGATCTGGATGATTTTCACATGAATGTGCCACTCTGATAAACCTGACCAACAGTGCCTGCCACGAAATCCATTTAAATATAGCTTATAGCTAAGGCTACTATCAATGGGATTCTAAGTACAGGATAAAGCCAATCTTCAGTATTGACCTCAATCATGTCTACTGAGGTTCCAATCTAGCCAACTGAATAAATCCCATAAACCATTAGGACCTAACTTAGAAAGCTAAGTGGTCTTCTCCTTGAAACTCTTTATCGACCTATATCTGTATTGATTTAAGTTTCTGTATTGATGTCACAAGTTTCCATATTAACTCTAGAAGACATTTCCAGGCCCAAAGTGGAGATCTAAGGAAAGTCATTCACCCATAACAACCTTGGCTAGTGAGGTGTAGCTGACCTGAGTGCATTCTAGGGTCAGATAGTGTCACTGATAACCTCAGCTAAGGTCAGGAACCCATTTCTTACTACCTTTGTGAATCTGATGACTCCCAACAGGAGCACCCACATGAGTTAGTTATTCTTCAGGGGAGCTCCCCTCTGTGACTGAGGGTAGCCTTATTTTGGAGAGACAGCTGTAGTTCTAAGTGCTCCATGATCTACTGGTGTTTTGTTTTTTTTTTTTCAAACCTGAAGATCTTTTATGACCTTTCCTAGGATACAAGGTGCCTTGGTCTTGTGGGTCAGACAACTTTATACATGTCTTCTATATCAGAAGTGTAATTTCTATCCCAGAAAAAATGGAGGTCTGTAATTGTTGGAGCCTACTAAGTAGGATTTACTTTAATTAATTGTAAGACATAGGATGATAATACCTCCTATGTGGCCTCTTGGCCAGCTGGTAGTAGTCAAAGTTTTCAATTAAGTTCAAATAATTGACTCTACTCCTTATTTTCAGAGCAAGCGTCAGAGAGCAGTCAATCCAATATGTTCTGTTTATCTATGCCACCATTCAATGACATTTGTCCATCCAAATGGAATATCTGAGCAAAGGTTATGGGACTAGGTATAGAGAAGACACCTGGAAGTGTGGGCAAGTGCTTTGCATGGGCTGTATAGGCTCTGTTGGTGTTTTCAATCGACATCTTAGTATGATTAAGGGGACAGCCATTTAGCAAGGGTGAGCAGATTCAGCAGTTATATTTAAGGCATTTACAATAGTTTTCAAGAGTCATAGCAGGGCATATTTCTTCAAATGGATGTAATGAAAAACGAACCCTGTGGCTGCTCTGGTGTTGGGAATGTAAACTGGTACAGTCACTATGGAAAGCTGTGTGGAGGTTCCTCAAAACACTAAAAATGGATCTACTATATGATCTAGTTCCACTCCTAGGAATCTATCCGAAGAACACAAAAACACTAATTCAAAAGAAAATCTGCATTCTTAACTTTATCGCAGCACTATCTACAATATCTAAGATATGGAAACAACCTAAATGCCCCAAAATAGTTGAATGAATCAAGAAGACGTGGTATGTATACACAATGGAATACTACACAGTGATCAAGAAAGATAAACTCATGCCATTTGCGGCAACATGGATGGAATTGGAAGGGATTATGCTAAGCAAAATAAGTCAGAGGATAAATATCAGATGGTTTCACTTACATGTAGAATATTGAGAAACCAAACAAAGGGTTAGGAAAAAGACCAAACTTGCCAGTTGACCATAGATCTGAGGTATACAGCAGGGGAGAAGGAAGGAGAGAGGTCAAAACAGAGGGAAGATCACAAAGGATAGGAGAGATGGACCGTGGTTGCTATGGTGGTGGGACAACTACAGGTATGACACTGAAGGGAGATATCAAATAATGTCCAAAAATTAACAACAATGTAAGAACATACATAAATAAATTAATTTTAAAATACCAAAAAGAAAGGAAGGAAGGGAAGGAGGAAGGAAGGAAGAAAAATGAAAGAAAGGCTCTAGGGTGGCTTTGAAAGACAAGAGGTGATTAATGTCTATATTCCTCCATACTGTGGAGGTTCTTAGTATTCCCTTCCCCACTTCTGGGGCTGTAGGTCTTCACCACACCAAGTCAATAAGTTCTACTCAATAGCTATAGCGTCACCTTTTCTCCAACCATCTTCTGATAATGACTAAGCATGCTATGCTTTTAAAACAGAATCTAAAAAATTTAAGTTCTACTATAAATGACATTCACAGTAGTGTAAAATTAAGAAGGATGATTGAATGCATGGAGGATTTGCAATCCTAGGTCAACAAGCCCTTATGATGTCTAAGGTACAAGAATCACCAGCCACTATTGTAATATCTTTTACATATTTTTAAATTTTTCATACTAAATTGAGACTGTCTCATACCACACTGTCCTGTTTCATGAAATGATGGTTCATATTTACAGAGTACCTGCTGAAGAATTTTTTTGTATGATGTACATGTCTTTATTTTTACCTTAATACTTGATTGATATTTTGAGTTGTTACAGAATTCTAGATTTAAAATAATTTCCTTGAGGTTTTTGGAGGCTTTATTCCACTTTTTTCTAGCAACCAATAGAGATGGTGAAGTCTGTGACCCATATGATTCTAATTCCATCATAAATTTCTCATCTCTGTAATCTTTTATCATTGTTTTTAGAGTTTTTAAATTTTACCAGATTAAATCTAAGTGCGAAGTTTTATTCATTTACTTTGCTCAGAAAGCAGTGGACCTCTGAAATCTAAAAATTGATGTTTTTCTTTAGCTCAAATATATTTTATTCAGATATTTCTTTGGCTAATTGTTCCCAATTATATTTTTAGTTACCTTTTTATTTGCTTTGGAACTTTTATTAAACAGATACTGGATTTTGGGATATGTTATCTCTGTCCTTCTCTCCCTCATATTCTCATCTCTTTATTACTTTTTTCTATAATCTTGGATATTTTCTAAAATTCACTTTGCAAAAGACCAGTTTGCTCTTTACCCTATATATTCTTCCCGTTTCTCACTTGAGCAATCATGCTTTTAATTTTCAAGAACTTTTTCTTATCTTCTGATTGCTCCTTTTTAAGAGTAATCTTGTCATGTTTTATAGACACAATGGCTAATCTCTCAGCACATAAAGTTTAACGTTTTCCTCTCTAAATTATCTATTCTGTCTGGAGAGAGTTTATCAGTAAATTATTCATGGTCTTAGGCAATGGGGTAGTTTTATGCTGCTGGTTATCCTAAAATACCTGGTGATTCTGGGTGGCCCACTCCTGGCTATTGAAATGCCAGATTGGCTGGTATCATTAGGTGGCCCAACAGTTCTCTGGGTTGAGCATGCCAGTCCCCAGAAATATCTCCTGATTAGGAGGCCAGACAAGTGCCCCATGAACATGGGCAGGCTGTGTTCACATGTAGGTTTTCCTTCAGTTACTTGTACACATCAATGAGGAGGCAAGCTTCCCCATCCGAACTCCAGATGCCAAATTAAGAACAGACATTAATAGGTCAGTTGACTTGAACTTAACTTGACCGGGACAAAATTTCTTTCTCTTTTGTCCCTTCTACTCTCCTTGTTAGGGGATGGAATTATATTAAACTGCTTTGCCTTTTACAGGCCCTCTAGAAGTCCGTATAGGCAAATGTCTTTAGAGTGAAGCGTTAAGGTCCTTAATCTGTCAAAGTGGCATGCTCTGGAAGGAGAAAGAAGGACAAGGGGCAGGGATCCCACTGTCTCAATTATTATGAAAACTGTTCATTAATTAATCACACTGAGTAGGCTACCAGCCCTCCCCCTGCTTTTTATTTATTAGGGAGTCATGGACCGGGGTTGTCTTGGGAAGGGCTATGTTGTGGCTGCCGTTTTATACTGCTCTGTTTTCTTCAAGCTTCCTACCCTGCTGCTTCCTTATTCAGGATTTCCTCAAATTTCCTGTTCTAAAGTGATTTCCCTTGTTTTTTTTTTCTGTTATGTCTTCATTTCTTAAAAAAATAAAATATTCCTAATCTTTCAGTAGACTTTGGAAGACAGGAGAAGTAAACAGGAACACTCATTTCTGTTTTGAAGTAGAGTTCTATAATTTTTAAAGGACTCTGTCATACACAGAGCACCATGAAGTCCTGTTTCTTCCTGCATCTCTCTCCTCCCCTCACCTTTGCTCTCTCCCCACCTTCCACTTTTAAACACTCAGCCCACAGACAAACTGCAGGCCAGCAAACATTATTAAAAGAAAAAGAAAAAGAATAGCAGTCATTTGCATAATGTTGTTAATGTTCTGTCACTCATTGTTTCAAAAGGCATTTATTGAGTGGCCTCAATGTTTGGCATTACTGCAAGCATCAGAAATACAAATATGTGTCAGTCTCTAACTTCCTTGGGGTTCAAAGACCATAACAGAGAAACAGGCACACCAACAACAGGAAATGGGGTAGATGTAAAATTTACATTATGCATAGCTTGCCAGGCGTGACTTCACGGACAGTGGGCCTATCTGCCTAGATTGCTTGGCTCAGCAGCATGGTCTTTGGGTCAGAGAGCTCCAAAGGACCAGCCATGGCAGCCTGGAGCCTTATAACCAAAAGATTCTGTCTAACCGGTGACAGCAGACTTGGGGTGAGACTTCTTAGGCTAAGCAAACCAAGCAGGCCCTACATGGCTAAACTGCTTATTTGGGTCACTTTTTAAACAATTAAATTTATAAAAACTGTATTTGTTACCAGTGGGCTTTGGAGCTAGCAGTCTCATTTTGCAGTGAAGAAATAAACAATTTGGGGGCCAAGACACAGAGGCCATCTTTGGCTCATTTATATAACAATATTTGTTCCATGGAGTTCCTAAACCCTGTAGTTTGTGAATTTGATTTATAGCAATGTATCTAAATGAATGAAATCACATAACAACATAACAGTTCAACTTTCCTTTGAAGTTGTTTTTCTTTTCATCTAGTGTAATTTAAAATAAACCTAAACAATCTAATTTTATTTGGCTTCAAAACAATTTGCATTTCGTTGAAACTAAGAAGTTGGTCTGTGGTTAAGAACACATATTTGAGTCAGAAAGACCTGACTCCAATGTCTAGCTTTATGACCTAGATAATTCCTATCAGCTTCTGTGTCCTTGCACATAACATGAATATAATGGTAACATTAATTAAAATACTATGATACTGGAATACAAATAGACACATGGATCAATGGAACAGAATAGAAAGCCCAAAAATAAATGCAAATATATATGAATACTTAATGACAAAGGAGCTATAATCATACAGTGGGGAAAGGAGAGGCTCTTGAATAACTGGTGCTGGGAAAACTGGAAGGCCACATGAAAAAAATAAAGCTGGATCACTCTCTAAATCCATGCACACACACACAAAAAAAAGACAATTAAAAACCAAAGGGGAAAAAGTATTCACACATTATACAGCTGAGGAGGAGTTAATATTCAAGATATGCAAAAAACATTCAACTTGCCAAAACCCCAAACAAAACAACTCAATAAGTGTGCCACAGATATAGCTTAAAAACTATATGCTCTATAATGTTTATTGCAGCATCATTTACAATAGTCAGGACATGGAAACCACCTAAGTGAACACTGATAGAAGACTTGATCAAGATTTGGTACAGCCACACAATGGAATACTATTCAGCCTGAAGGAAAGAGGAACTGTTGCCACTTATAACAAAAATGAAAACAGTTTGAGGGAAAGTAGTAAAGCAGGTTAGAGTGATTTGGTAATAATAACTGAGATAAATATCGGACTTTGCCATAGCAGATGATTCCACAAAATACTTGTAAAAACTAGCAAACACTAATAAAGTCAGCTTTTAAGGTTTAGAGGGAGGAGGATAAGAGAAAGGGTGAAAGGGTTTTCATATAAGGGATGGTGGTGGGAAAAAAAAGGGAAAAAAAGAACACAAGGGACCATGGAGATGGATCACGGGTAAACTGGTGGTGGGTTACCCAAGGGGAACACAAAATGTAAAAGACATAAATAACAATAAAAATATATATTTAAAAAAATAATAAAATAAAAAAAAAACAAAAAAAAGGTAGTACTTATTCCTAGGGTTAATTGTATTTAATGATGGTAAAGATATCAGGCATATAGAAAAGTGTTAATTAATTGTAGATATTGTTGTTAAAATTATCTTTACCATCCTACTAGTGATCTAAGAACCCTGTGCACTTACATGGACCTATTAAGAAACCTTTTAAGAAAGCAGGGCTGAGGGGAAGATGATGCCTTATTACCATGGATATTTAGAGTGGAGAGGTGTTAATGTCAGTGATCATATGATATAGGGAGGGTTTTATAAGACTATAAGACTTCAATGGACTGTCAAAGATGGATTGATGAAAAAAAAAGATTGAAAGGACAAAATAAAATTATACTGTCAGAACTCTATCATTTTAGGGACTTGAAGGACTTGACTTCCCTAAAGTCTGTTCCTCAACATAATTTTGGCAGAAGTGATGGTTCTCATGGTATTTACCCTTGTAACCTTCATTAAACAGCTTCATTATAAAAATAGTAGTCCTGACCTTTGCCTTTTCCTTAGCTGGAAAGTTAACAATTTTGGTGAATAATATGCCTCTGTTTGTGACTACAGTGAACATAAAGGATTTGCAAATTTTCTTTGTAGCATGACCCTTTAAATCAGAGCAAATGACTCTTCCTTCTGACTCCAGCCTATTGCCGCTGGGTAAGGACATGAACAATGTTAGTGACCCGTTCCTGGACTGGGCTTCTGAGTTGATGTCCCTGCCCTGCACCCAAACCTGATAAACTTGGGGATATATTTTAGAGTTATTTGATCTCCAAAGAACTGACTGAAATTCCCATCCCTTTTTGTAGCTTTCTGGAACTATTTGTATACAAAACTATTTGTTACTAAAATCCTTTATTTGGAGTGGCACAGGTGTTTAAAATTCAGCTTGAGTCAATTAAAACCACTTCAAATCCATTAGTTTTGATCCCTGAACATGTCTTAGCTTTTCTGTCAGTCTCCTATTCTATTCAAGGGAAAATAATGTTCCACTAATTAAATTGCCAGGAATAATAAGTATAAACTGTAAAAGTATTTGGCATATAACAGGCCCTCAATAAAGTACAGCTACTATTATTTTAACAGTACCTCAGGCAAACATTCATGTTTTCAGTGCTACAGTCATTGAAGGTTTATACCTCTGCCGTCAGGAATGTCATTTCCTTGATTATCAAGACATGACAGTGCAAAGAAGGGAAATCCTGCTGCACAGAATGGAAACAAAAATGCTTTCCATTCAGACAATCAAACAAAGCCCTTTTTAAAAAAGTTTAGTTTTCTATTGCCACAATTTTAAGTGGTGGTTTAAAACAATTAGTGCCCCCCCCAAAAAAAAAAGTGACTAAAACCAGGCGCTTGTTTGGCATATGAACCTAGCTGTGTGCTGAGTGACCCTGCCGGTCACAGCTATGCTTGTTTATGTGCATCTGGGAATCAGCTGGCTATTGAATGATGTAGAGTTTGGTCAGGGAAGTATGCCCCATCTGTCTTTCATCCTCTTATTGGGCTGAGCAGCCTGCCTGGGCAAGTTCTTCTCCTGGTGATGACATAGGTACCAAAGTGAGTAAGTCCAATGGCCCAAATGGTCTGCAAGACTCTGCCTGCATCACATCTGCTAGCATAGAAGTCAACAAACAACATGACTATAACTAACACTGATGTATGGTCTATTGGAAAGTGGTTAAGAGAGTAAATCCTGAGTTCTCATGAGGATTTCTCCCCCTCTTCTTTCTTTACTGTATCTATCTGAGAAGATGGATGTCAGTTTGACCACTTTACAATATATTTAAATCAAACTTTTACTCTGTGCACTTGAAACTTCTACAGTAATATATGTCAATTATTTCTCAGTAAAACTGAAAATGATGGCACTCACTGCAAGATAAATTCTCTCAGCTGTGTGATAAACACTGGCTCATCTGATGACTACCAGAAAGAAAAATGCCTTTGCAAATTCCAGCAGCACCTGTGTTTTTCTGAATACTTACCATGAAATGCTACCAAAGTCTTGTGTAGCTCACAAGACAGTATCAGTGCACAAGGCAGGAAAAGGTGAAATGAAAATCGCATGTTCTAACTTGTAAATGAGAAAAAGAATGAATCTTTGATTAATATAATGTGACAAGCTTTCAAATACTGGTGCTTATTTAAGTATCTGATGTTTAAAATTTACAAAAAGCCAGTAAGCTCTTTATGGCTAGAAAATAATTTTACTCATACCCTACATGAATTTATTTTTTTGAAGTTTACTGTTGACAGCCGTACTCTAAAATAGAGGCAAGTCTTTCTCCATCTTCATGGTTCCTTCCTATGGCATGTCTGTTAGCCATGAAGGAGGCGGCCCAGAGAGCGTCCGTCTCAGGGTGCAAAACAGCAGTGCAGTGCTTAAGCTTAAACTGCTGTCACTGCAGTTTATCAAAGGCCCACAAGTGACTTTAGAGCAGCCTTGTGTAGAGAAAAAGGAGTAAGTCAGGCTCTTTTCTGCCTTCCTGCTGCTAGCCTCTACTGCTGCCACCTGCAATGTGCCACATGTGATAATGTGTTACTGCAAAAAGCACTCGGGAGTGTGAGCGCTCAGATCAGACACCGGGGCGAGATGCAGAGACTGGGGGAGAGAGAGAAGCCAGGGGACGCCAGAGAGAGTGGAGATCATGGGACCTGGGAGGCTCAGCACCTCAGTTGCTGCAGAAGAGGCCTCTCAGCCTCACTGCCTCCCTGACTGCTGGTTTGCCTGTGCATGCGATGCTCTGCTTCAGCTTTAAAGGCTTGTCAGATCTACCTAAGGCTCCAAGATCCTTTATCTGTTTGCCTGAATCAACCATGAACTTGCCCAATTCCTCAGGACAGGAATGCCAATAAATAAATGCATTTGGGAGAGAGCCAAGAGAATCTTTAAAGCTCTGTCTTATGATATGGGAATGGAGGCAAGGGGAGGTCCAGATCCCATATTCTCAGGGGCTCAGATTGGCTGCCATTGTCCTTCTGGTCCTCTGATTAATCATTGCCTATTCAATAGCTCATTGACAACCATAAATATTTATTTTAAAATAAAAAACTCTGCCACAAAAGAAGTGTGTGGAAATGGCATAATTTCCTGTTCAATTAGATCATATGCTCATGGATATTTATTTATTTATTTGTTAAAAGATTTATTTATTTATGCATATAAGCTGCGGTACAGGCCAGAGACAGAGCAGGGAGCAGAACAGGCAGATGGATGGAAACACACTGCTGAGGGGAGCAGCGGGCGAGGCCCTCAGCTCCACAGGGCAGTGCTTAACCGCTGTGCCACCAGGGAAGCCCTGCTCATGGATATTTTTCTCTTTTTGGGGAAAATAAAAGGACTCATCTATTTCACATTAACAGAAAGAGATTCACTCAATTATAATCAGGGGTTGGGGGAGAACAAGGGAGAGGACAGGAGATGCAACTAGAACTTAACTAGCTAGGAATTTGCAAAATCCAGGGAACTGCCTTCTTCCCCCCAACCCCCAAGAGGGGTTGGGGCTGGGGAGTTCATGCTGTTGGTGAGAATCTCTCTGTGCCTGAAATGCAAACATCTTTATTGTTCTTCCACACTGGCTAATTAAGATAATTCTGTTTGAAGTTACAGCTCCTGGCTTGACTCTAAGAGGCCTGCTTTCATTTCTTGAATCTGTGCCCATGTTTTGTAGGTTTTCTGTATGGCCTGTCTGGCTGGATGACTGGACAATGTTTTCAGGAGTTGTCAAGCATGTGTAGCAGTGAAGAGGCAACAGTGTACATGCAGCAACTGCACAAAAGAGGCAGTGTGTCACTGACGGTAGACAATATGATTTTTCTGAAGATCCTTTTAAAGCCTACTCTGGGGAAGCTGGAGACTTTTAGTGTAAGTGTGGTTTAAGTGTCACATATTAGGGAACTGAGGGTTGATGAGATCATGGTTTAGATTCCCTCTGTTTCCTATGATGTCTCTGGTTTCTACTGATTTTAAGGCTGTATTTTGGAGTTAAATCTTCCAAGTTGGTTTGGTTGCAGCCCTGCTCAATGTCAAATCTTGCACAGATGTTAGAAAGAGCTGCTGTTATAGAGGAAGCATGTACCTCTTGCCCCCAAAGTTTTCCAGACCGAGATGATCTCTCCTGTGCTTAGGGTGCAGAATTCAGAGCTTTCAACCAAGTACCAAAGAACACCTGAGCAGAATTAAGGATGTTTCCCAAATTAGTATATCTGCTATGGAGAACAGTATGAAAGATCCTCAAAAAACTACTGTATGATCAGGCAATCCCACTTCTGCATACATAACCAAAGGAAAAGAAAACAGGATCTCAAAGAGGGGTTGGCACCTCCATGCTCACTGCAGCATTATTCACAATAGCCAAGATATGGAAACAATCTCAGGGTATGTCAATGAATGAATAAAGAGGATGTAAGAAAAAATATACACAATGAAAAACTAAGCCATGAGAAAGAAGGTAACCCTATAATTTGCAATGAGCATGGAACTTGAGGACCTTATGCTAGGTGAAATCAAAAATATGGAAAAAGAAAAATATTGCATGGTATCACTTATATGCAGAGCCTAAAAAAAAAAAAGTCAAACTCATAGGAACCAAGAGTAGAATAGCATTTGCCAGAGGCTGGTGGGGGGCAAATGGGGATGTGTGGGGGAATAGGAGGAGACTGGTAAGATGAATAAGGTCTGAGCATCTAAAGTAACACATGGTGACTACAGTTAATAACATTGTTTTTGTATAATTGGAGAAAAACAAACTAACAAACAAAAAAACAAAGATGCATCCCAAGATGAGTGCTGGTAGGAGCACCACTAGACATTTTATTTGAAATAGCAATGGTCAACCTCGCCATTTACTTAGCTGATCTCAAAAATAACTCATGCTATTGTTCCAGGTAGTCCCTAGGACACTCTGTCTCCAGTTTCTTCATCTGTGATAATGATAATAAAATTTTGACCTCCTGGGGGACTGCTGTGAGGGGCAGATGAATCAACTCACTTAATAAATAGTACTTAGTATTACATCAGGCTATACACAGTACATACCATCCTTGTCCCAATTACTAAGCATTTGCAAATGGTCTCAAAGCATGTGCTATCTAAACCTGGCCAAAAGTATGGTCTCAATATTGAAGAGGTCTATAATAACCAATCATGCCTTGGTTCTCTCAGTTCTCTCTCTTTATTATCAGATAACCAGAAAACCACATAGTTGGACAAATTATTTTGACTGCCTATAATTATTTCTGTTTCATCTTATTCACCAAGGAATTGAAACCATATTTGTATAACAAAATAGGTTTTAAACATTCATAACTGGGGAAAAGGAAAGATAAAAGGAAAGATAAAATTGCTCTATATGTATATAATTTTAGATATGATACATGTAATTTGATCATGGTAACACGGGTTTACAACACTGTATATGATGTATGTTACCACACCATACCCACCACCAAAGTACCAATATTCTTCCACCATAGTCCATTGGGCCTCCTCCCTTTTTTGCCACCCACCATCACCCTCCCCTTTTAGTAGCCTCAATTCTACAATCAGATTTCTAGGGTTTGTTTTAGTTTAGTCTGTTCCTTTGTTTTACTTCTTTATATTTCCCATATGAGTGAACTCATCTGGTATTTGTTTTTTCCTTTCTGACTTATTTTACTTAATATAATCCCCTGCTATAATTTATTTAAAAAATAAGTAAAACAGAGTGTGGAAATAAATAGTACACAGAAATGATGGCCATAAAGATAAGGTTGTTGTGTAAATTTGCTCCTAAGTTTCTTTGAAATCAAAGGAAAGAGAGAAATAAGATTAGTTATACATTCACATTCTCCAAAAGAAGAGAGCATACCAGTTCTTCAGGCAGACAAACCAACAAGTACATAAGAAACTTTTCTGACACTTGGGTATTGAAAAAAAAAATGTTTTGCGTGTTTCTTCATGTGGAAATGCTAAGAATTTCTGTGGCTAATGTCTTTAGCCTATCTGGACAATGAACGAGGTAGCTGATTCAGCATGAGATTATTATCACATCCTTCAGTGTATTCCAAGTGAACACAGCCAGGCATGGTGAAAGCAAATGTGAGAGCTCAAGACAAGGCGTCCCAGTTTAAGACATCTCTCTCTTAGATCTGGCTTAACCTTGGGGAAAAGACAATGAAGACCAAATTCTTTTCCATTTTAGTTTCTCTCAACTTTTATTTGCCAAACCCGGCAATTCTACTCCAAAGAGGATGAAACAACTTATACTGTGACATATACCTCCATTTACTTTGATTATTTCAATTATTTTCATCTTTACCAATCTGATAAAAAAAATCTCATTTGCATTTGCATCTATTTAACTGCTCATAAGATTGAATATCAGGTGAATTTTATGATATATAATATCTCAGTCAAACTGCTACTCTGACATTTTAAACAATCATTTTAGATTTCTTTTAGCACTTTTTTCATTTTACTTTTTAATATTACTTTCTAGTGCTAACCTGACCTGGAGTTCCTGATACCAATACCTAACTGCCAACTTACCACCTCCACTTTGGTTTCTGATGGGCATCTAATGGCTCCCAGACCCAAATCTGAATCTTGTGCCCTCTTCCAGATTTGCTCTTTCTCCAGTCTTCCTGGATGTAGTAAATGGCATTGCCATTTCCCCAGTTGTTCAAGACTAAAACACATCCATCAGTAGTCTTCTCTTCCTCTCACCTCCAACATTTAATTCATCAGCAAGGTCTGTCAACTCCACCTCCAAACTATGCCCCATATCTGTCCATTATCCCCATTGCCACTGATGTCACCTGTGCCTAAGCTGGCAGTGTGCCTTCCCTGGACTCATGTAGATGGCCCTGCTCAGGCCTGGTCACCAAGGTCACTGTTTTCACTAAAATAATATAATGTTATAAACTAATGTTATTTCAATAAAAATGCATTTAAAAATATGTAAGAAATAGAATGTAGTGTTTCCAATACAAATAGCCCCCAAATTCTGAAGAGTAACTAATATCTTCCTTAATATTCACAGCATTACTTAAAAATAAAATAAAATGTAAACTGTACACTAAGTTATATACCACCACTGATGAAATAGATCAACAGCCTTTACCACACACTTCAAGGCTCCACATTGCCTGTGCCACCAAAGCCTGTCAGATCCCATTCCTTCTATCGGACCCCTTGTTCTAGTGTTCTCCATACTGTTGCTTTAGGGCTTATTGCTATTCTTTCTGCCTAGCATAGTTCTCTTCTCTCTGGTCTCACATGTCTGGCTGTCTCTTCATTCAGATCTCAGTGACAGTGACACCTTCTCAACTGGGCTTACCCTGATCCTGTATAAAGTGTTCCTGTCTTCTTTTCCTTCTATCCTATTTTATTCTATCATAGCACTTGCTGTTACCTGAAATTATCTTAATTTTTATGTTGTCAGAGTATAAACCAAGTGAATAGTCTCCATTAAGCATGGGCCCCAGTTGTGGACCTTTCAATACAGGCTGCCACAGAGATTAGTGATTTATTTTGGCTGTGATGGGAAAGGCAGACTGGAGTGGGGCAAAAGCAAAAGCAGAGGGTTTCAGAGGGAGACATGGAGGCCAGAATGAACTGGCAGCAATTCAGATCAAGTTCTGTGCCTTACAAGTTTGGGTCAGGTACTCCTATTTGAAATGTATTCAGAATGCCAAATGCTTTAGCCCTTTGGAACTGTGACAGACAGGAAAAGCAGAAGTAGAGCAAACAAGTCCTTTCAAAGAGGAGCCCTGCATTTTCTCTCTGGGTTTTTTTGGTTTTTTTTTTTTAAGCCTCAAACTTGCAAAGAAAAAAATCTGATAAATATATTCTTTTCTGCATTTCCTGCCTGCCCTTAGCCAGCTCTCAGCAAGAGAAGCCAAGTTCTCTTGACCCTTGTGAGGAAGGCCAATAGGCTGACAGCTAGATATCAATATTTACATTCTGTTATCACATCTGTTGAGGAACCCTGGACCTAAGTAGCTGAACTGAATTATTCTAGTTTTCTCTCTTCTGTGGCTGCATTCTGAAAAATATACTTTCTCTTTGGTGAAAGCACATGTTTTGTTAAGGGCAATAAAAATTTTTCCCTCTAAATATCACAAAGACTTTTCCAAGAGTTAACCCTTTTCTAGCTTATCTGGTACTCAGTATATTTGAAGTGCAAACTGATTGACATGACTTGTTATAAGCTAACATTAAAACAATCTGCCATCTGCAAGGCACATCTCTTAACACTTTGGGAAGCAAGGAGAACAGGCTTTAAGTGACCGCTGACACAAGTCAGCTGCATGTAGCAGCAAAGAAAACTTGTGAATCGCCCAGTAGCCTCTCTGGGGCTTGGCTTTTGTTAAAAAGGAACTGACAAGTGAAACTTTTAGGAGGGTCAGTTGGCCACCCAATGTAGGAACGGTGTTCTAGATACCTTCCACATTCATAGGAAGGCTGACAAAATCACATTGTCATTGAAAAACAAAACAAAACAAAACAACCTCTATGATAATGTCCTTAACCCAATAGTGCCTATGTTATGCCAGATGGTTTAAGCAATTTGTCCTTCTCCAGAATCAGACCATTTCTTTTCTTTATCTTCCTTTTCTTCTCCCATTTTAATCTTTCTAAGACACATATAGATGCAACTTGGAACAATGCAGATTTATTTAGAAGCCCCTTATTTTATGCACCGTGCATGGGTTTATCCATGGTCGATGCTTACAGCAGGTAGCTATGCTAATAGTTTCTTTCTCTTGCAAACAATTTAAACATCCATAGGTCTGTTTCACAAAATGTAAAGATGGAAGGAAACACCTTTGATCTTTGAGTCTGGCCTTTTAATTAATTTCTCTTTGGCACACATGAGGTGGTGTTTCAAGTGCTTTGACCTCATAGTCCCTCTCCTTTAACCCCATGTTAAAAATTTCTGCAATTGTCACTAAGATCTGAGCCAAGGGGATGCAGCTATCTGTGGACCTGTATCCACAAGAGAGAGTGGGAGCTAAAAATTTCTTAAAGTTTCATTTGTTGGCATAAAGCAAAATAACTTCTTGAACACCAGAGCTGAATTGAGAAAAAGGCTGATCATTTTTAACTGCAGATTAAAGGTTTTCCTTTACCAGCAACCATGGGGGTTGTTGATCACTGTTTGATGGCAACTTTTGCCATATTTTAAGTTATGCAGCTGTTCACTGTATCCTGCTTCTTAATCCTGGTGTGTCACAGATATTTTTGGAGTTTATTTCTGTGTTTTATTTTTGTTTTTGATAGTTCAGCATCATAACCTCTCCATCTTGTGAAAGTTGTAGGAGAAACATCGCTAAAAAGATCAGATTCTCATTTCTCAGCCTCCTTTGCAGCTGGGAGTAGACTTGTGGCCTGCCCTAGACCAACTGAGCCACTCAGACATGAATCAGTTGCAGGACTATAAGACTATGTAGTAGCCCATTTAGCACTGGGAGCAGCCGCCTGGTAGAGTGTTGTCATGGGCACTCAGGCACACTGGGGTTGCGGCATGGACACTATGAGCTCTGCAAGCGGGGTCCTGGTAGTACTCGGGTGCAGTTCCTGCTGCTTCCTATAATCCCTGGTCATCCCCAAAGCCAGTGCTCCAGCATCCCCAGCAATCACATAGGCTTTCCAGTATCCTTTCAACACTTTAAAAAATCCCTTCAGGGCCAATTTCTACATTCCTTATTAGCCAAGGAAATGAAGGGCACTCTGCATGGGACAGCGGTCCAAGCCCATCCTCTGTCTAGAAAACATGTCTCAGCATAAACACTTAGTTGGACCTCAAGGCCCTACCTCAGCCCAGGCCTAATTTATCGCCAGCGTGATGCTTCTGTCTTCAAACGCAGCTTGATTCTTCAATTCTTTTTGAAGACAGACCAAATCAGAAATAACGCCACTCAAATGAAATAATATATAACTAAAGACAGATGTTCATAGTTAATTCTGATTTCATATACATATATATGTGTATACTCTTTTTTTCTTAAGGGTAAATGCAGGCTGCTACCTATTTTCTCAGTAGCTCATTTTAATTATAAAGCTTTTTTTGAAGAAGCTCTCTAGACACTTTATATTTACTTAAAGATTTAATATTCACAAGAAAAAGCTGAGAACAAAGGGTTAGGCTGCTGCAGTGTGATGCACTTAGTAAGCGGAGGAGCCAGGGGCTGAGAAGGGCCTGATATGGCTCTCTACCTGCCTGTAGACCAGAACTCCGATTTTGCACAGAATGCTTCTCATGCCTTCTTCAAGTGTGACGAAGGCCGACTGTCACCAGGCAGGAGCAGCTGCTATGGGCAGGAATTGTCTATAGAGGTGAACAAGCACTTGCTTTATTCAAACTCAAGCTTCTTGAAGTATGACTTTTCTTTTTTTTAATATATATAACATTTTTATTATTATTCATATCTTTTACATTATTGTGTATTCCCTGTAGATTACCCACCACCGATTCACCTGTGAACCATCACCATAGTCCCTTATGCTCTTTTCTCCACCATTTTGAGCCCTTATCCTCCTGCTCCCTTGCTGAATGTCTCTTTCTTATTTGATTCTCCTATATTCCTGTTATGAGTGAAACCATTTGATATTTTTCTCTTTCTTTCTGGCTAATTTCGCTGAGCATGATCCCTTCTAGCTCCATCCATGTTGCTGCGAATTGCATGTGTTTATCTTTTTTGAATGCTGAATAGTATTCCATTGTGTATGTGTACCACATCTTCTTGATCCAATCATCTATGTTTGGGTAGTTTCCATATCTTAGCTATTGGAACAATGTTGCAATAAACATATGGGTGCATGAATCTTTTGGATTAATGTTTCTGTGTTCTTTGGGTAGATTCTCAGAAGTGCTATTGCTGGGTAGCACGGAAGCTCCATTTTTAGCAATTTGAGGAGGGAACCCCCATACAGCTTTCCATAGTGGTTGGACCAATTTGCATTCCCACCAGCAGTGTAGGAGGGTTCCTTTTTTCCCACACCCTCACCAACATTTGTTGTTCCCTATTTTTTTAATATGTGCCATTTTTGCTGGTGTAAGGTGGTATCTACTTGTGGTTTTTATTTGCATTTCCCTGATTATAAGGGATGTTAACATTTTTTCATGTGCCTATTGGCCATTTGCTCTTCTTTGGAGAATTGTCTTTTAAGTTCTTCTGCCCATTTTTTGACTGAATTTTTTGCTTTGTTTTTGTTGTCATGTGAGTTCTTTGTAGATTTTTTGTGATCAGTCCCTTGTCTGTTGTACGGAGTGCAAAAATTTTTTCCCAGTCAGTAGGCTGTTTCTTTGTTTTAGTTAATGTCTCTTTTGCTGTACAGAAGCTTTTTAGTTTGATGTAATCCCAGCTGTTTATCTTTTCCTTCACTATCTTTGCTTTGGGGGATGTGTCTTTAAAAATGTTACTAAGATGTATGTCATGTATTGCTTTGCCTGTGTTTTCTTCTATATATTTTATGGTTTCAGGACTTATTTTCTAAGTATGACTTTTATTTTCAATGGTGTTTTGGGAAGCAGTGGGCGAGGCAGGAGAGGTCTGCTGTGCCATGTGGGAATCTCCAGGGTGGGGGGAGGCATTGAACTTGAGCCACAGTTCCACAGCACTGCGCTTAACCCGTTGTGCCACCAGGGAGGCCCCTTCAGTGGTGTTTTACTCTACTTCTCAAAACAAAATTCTTCAAGGGAGAAATTTATTAAAGTAATAGCTGTATGCTCCAGCAAAGTCTCCTTCCTGAACAGATTTCTGGGAGCTCCTAGGGTGTTTCTCAAGAGCTCAAGCTCATGTTCAGAGAGCCATCACATGACTTGCCATTTCTCTCTTCTTTATTCTTGCCTTCTCGTCCATCCCCCCTCCCTGGGCAGTGCCACAGCTGCCAGTTTTCCCCGCAGAAGCTGCTGCTGCTGGTTTGGCCCTGATTAGACTTGTTTGCCCTTCCTTTTAGTTTTCTAAATTCTTCACATAGTCCATATTCCATTGGGAATATTTTTAAATGACAACAATAAAAACTAGATGGAAATTTGATTTACATAGTCTAGATTAAATTTAAATAGGCTGTCTAGGTTTTTAACTCAAGCATTTGGAATTATTCTTTCAGAAATGTATTTTAACCCTTTCTGGTCCAAGGTATTCAGATTTGAAAAATTTCTCTTTTCCCTCTGGGTGTCACTGGATTTTGAAAGGTCAATATATTTTTCCAGACTCGGTTTTGAAGTTTGTGAATGAATATTAGTTAGCTCAGAAAGGCAAGCAGAGTGGACACTATGATGGACTTTGTGTTTTCCTATAGGATGTAAGGAGTCTTTATGCTGTAGGCTATTCATTCTTCAAGGTATTGGGGCAATTTTTTTTTATTAATATGTTCAATTTTTAGCATTTTAGCATTTTTCTTTTTAGCACTTATGCCAATCTAATTTATTTATATGAATCATTGTTTTATTTCTTTATTTATATCTCTTACATTATTATGTATTCCCCATATAATTCCCACCACCAGTTCACCCGTGAACCATCACCATAGTCTCTTGTGTTCTTCTCTCCCATTTTGATATATGAATTATTGTTTAATGTTTGTTTGATAAAACTTCTTACTAACTCCATGTCTACCATCCCAAAGTAGCGACCACCATCTCTCACCTGAACTGTCATAGGCTGTGGTTTTTTCCCTCTATTCAAATCATTATATCTTTTCTAACTATTTTTTACCTTACTGGGGATGACGTCTAGAACAGTACTGAAGAGAGGCAATGATAGCTGGCATCCTTGTCTTGTTCCTAACTTTAAAGAGCATGCTTTTAAAATTTCACCATTAAATAAATGTTTGCTGCAGGTTTTTGTTAGGTACATTGTATTAGAGTGAGAAATTCTCTTTTATTATATTTTGGTGAGATAAGCTTTTTAAATCTAAATGCATATTGAAGAATAAAGAACACAGCCTTGCCTTACCATATATTCATATATTACAGAGTTACAATAATAAGCATGGTACTAGCACCAGGATAGATAGGACAGTTGCAGTCTAGAAATAGATGCAAATATAGGTAAGAATTTGGCTGATTTATTCTGACTCCCTCTGTTTCACTTTTTAATGTTTTCCTTTATTATTTTTTCTTTTTAAAAAACTATTTATTGAGGTAAAGTAGGTTTAAATTATTGTATCTGCTTTGGGAGTTATACGTTTAAAGCGCTACAACTGTAGAGTAATCGTCCAATAATCCTCCACCTTGTACCACTGGGGCCCTCCCCTCCCACACTGCCTCCTCACCACCCTCCCCCTCTGGTTGCCTCAGTTTTGTGGTCAGATGTTAAGAGCTTATTATTGGTTTGGTTTTGAATCTTTCTTTGTTGTGTTTCTCTATATTCCACAAATAAGTGAAGACATCAAGTAGTTGTGTTTCCTCTTCTAATTTATTTTGCTTAGTATTATCCTCTCTAGTTTCTTCTTGACTGTCATTCTGGCTTCTCTTCCTGGTTCACCAGAGTCACGTCTTTTTGCAGCTTGCTGAAAAAGTAGTTTTCTGGAATTTTCTTTTGAATTCTGCAACAGATTATTGTCAGCGATTTCTCTGATTCTTTCAAATGACCTTCAATTTTCCTTTAATTTTTTATTCTGGAAGATATGTTTGAAAGCTCAGTCCTGCTACTTAGTAGCTAATGGTATCTGTTGTGTTATTTTTTTCTCAACTTCATTTTCCTTGTCTGTAAAAAGGACCATAAGAACTCCTTTATCACCAGGTTCTTGGAAGGAATGAATGTGCTGCTGTGTATGGCATGTCTGGCACAGGCTTAGCACTGGGCAGCACTCCACACAGTTTAGTTTTAATAAATATATCTGGGTCTGTTTCTCTTATTCCTCCTCAGTCACGGCAAGTTCTAGTTAAACTTGAACAAGGTGCATGCATTGTCCTTTGCCCTTATATGATGGTTTTTGCCCTGTATGAATTCTTTTTTGCTGGTCGGCACTGACTAAGAAGGCAGGTTGGAGAATACAGCACCCTGTCTAACTTCTAGACCCTAACAGATTTTCACACAGTACACCTGCAACATGTTGAACTAATACCTGTCATGTTGCTTGGTTCTCTTATCCTCTACACCAATGATGTATATCAAAAATGAAAATCCATTTGCTATTATAAGATTATTCTGTCCCATTCAAGAGTACTTTACTCACAGAGAATGTTAGAGTTGCTAGAAAACAATAGCCACAAAAGTGTAAGCTTATCCCTGAAGAGTATCAACTCATGATGATAATGATGATGATAGTGATGGCAACATTTATTGAATATCACATTGCAGATCAGAAGTTCCTACTTAACTGGTAGATATTTGAATCAACAATTCCTCAAACAAAAAATCACTACACTTAACTGTAGTGCTCCCCGAGGGACACACAGTCCCTGCATATGTCAACTCTGGTGTTGGCTCTTTTAGTCTTGATTGAGCCACCTGAGGAGCTCACAGCCTAGAACTTTTTGTTCACTTATCTTGGATGAACATGCATCTGGCTAAAGAGACATACTAGTCATCGTCAACAGCAAAAAAAACAATCAGAATGAATTTTCTATGGCAGTTGTGGAAAGCTGAAGATACTTGGAATATAGCAATACAAGGATTTTTGTTATTATTCTCCCCTCCTTGTATCCCTTTGACCATTCTCCCTTTCTCCCCCCTTTTAACCACAGAAACCTCATTTTGTTTATCAGTGTTTACTAGTTTTTATAAGTATTTTGCATTGTGGAATAATCTGTTATGGCAACATTCAATATTTGTTACTGTGACTTGCTTTGCTACACTTAATTCCCTTGAAATCCTCCTGTTTTACTGTAAATACATTTCCTCTTGCCTTATGACTGAATAATGTTCCATTGTGTGGACAGACCACATTTTCTTCATCCGGCATTTGTCACCTATTCTTCTGTCTCTTCATTTTTAGCTTTTATAGGTTGTAATAGGGATGAACTGCCTTTGCACCTGCTCAGGTGGCCAGGGTAATAGGTACTAAGGAACAGGGAGAGCAGTGCACTGACAGTCACTACTAGCGAGGGCCTGAGATCCAAGCTTCCCACACTTATCAAGATAAGTGTGTCTCTTTAGTCAGCTACCTGAGTTGTGTGGTGGGGATGAACAAAGATCCCCTCCTCTAGACCAACTGCTCAGTCCAAATGTCTCATATAGTGCCATGTCTGCCTAAAGCTGTAGGTTATGTTTGGTCTCAAGATGCAGTGCTAAGCACAGATTGTTGTTGAAACAGGTGAAAAGCCAGGAGCTTTCTCTTTGCTTCTCTAGTACAGAGCTTTACCCCGGGGTGCTTAAACTCTGGTTAGTAAAAGTGTTCAGCTGTGTCTAGGTTTTGCTCTGGGTGAAGGTTTGGGAGGGTTTGAATGTCACAGACTCATCTTTGAGGAAATGTAGGTGACCTGACATCATTCTCCTTGCCAGTTCAGACTCGAGCTGTTCTGTATTAGGATCCTCAGACTTAAACTAGCAATCTGCACTCTGCACTCCAACTTACAGCTCTTCAACAGTGCACCCTCTCTTCTGAATGCAAATTCTGTGCATCCCCATTCAGTGCAGGACCAAGTCTCCAAAGTCCCAGATGTGGGTGTATGCCCCTGAGTTGACAAGGGTGGGGGCACTCTGTAGAGTAGATGTCCCTCCTCTTGTGAGCTGCACTGCCCTGGTATCCCTACAATGACAGTTCCCTTAAAAGTTTTCTAGCCACTGGGCAATTTCCACTGGACCATTGTTCCTGATGTAAGCTGCTGTTGTTCATCTATTGCTCAGGGGCTATGGATTGCAATTTAGGTGTGAATGTATGGTGGAGTCAAGCCAGGCATCTTCACTCTCCCACCATCTTGCTGAACTCTTCTGAGGTTGCTGACTTTATTTCATTGTAATTTGGTTGTGAATATGTGGAGGAGGTGAGCCCAGTGTCCTCACTATGCCCCCATCTCAACTGACACTAGGTGTTTTTTTTTAAAGTTACTATTACATTTAAGATAGCTTAAAGGTTATTACATGTGCTAAAATGATAAGCTAAAATGAAACAGTGAAAATGTTGTGAGGCAGATTCCTGATAAATATTTGATCAGACAACTGAAAATATCTTTTATTTCCTGCATATTTTTCAAAGAAAAAATTAAAATAGATAAGGGGACAAATCCAGCCTGAATCTGAGGGAGGCACAAGCTCCAAGCTTGCAGGGGTCTCAGCAGCAAGATGATCTGCAATGGGCAGAAAAGATGGTCTATGTAAAACTACATCAGGTATAGGATTGACCCTCTATGGGCAGGGTCCACAACAGATCTATACTGGTGTTGTGGTTGCTACAGGTATATCAGGTTAACAACAAAATCTCAACCAGTTCCTGGGGGACACAATCTCAGAAAATCTAGACAGAGTACCTGAATTTTGTTCTATTGAGTTGAAGTTCATAGAAGCCTCAGAGAAGCCTAAGAGAACTATGAGGGAAACCCAGTAAGATTAGGTGAAGGAGGGCTTCCTTGGTGGCACAACAGGTTAAGTGCAGCACTATGAGGCTGTCCAGAGCCACTACAGCATGAGTTTGAGATTCCCACATGGCGCAGCAGACCTCTCCTGCCATGCCCACTGCTCCCTTCAGTAGTGTACTTCAGTCAATCTCCCTGTTCTGCTCCCTACTCTGTCTCTGCTGAATCCTCTCACTCCACACCTCTGGCCTACACCCTAGCTTGTATGCATTAAAAAAAATCTTAAAAAAAAATTAAAAGATTAGGTGAAGGATTACATGTGCCCAGAGTGCCCATATAGAGATTTTCTGGTAAAAGATCAATTCCAAACTCAGAAGCAAATGAATAAGTCTACTTAATATGGTTGCCTTACTAGGGTTTATTAGGGAATTCAACAAGCGTTTCTTTAACTGTAGGTAAAGTTTTGTACTGCCAATAGTTGAGTGGAACCAAACCATTCTTACTTCTATTTGTCAACCTACAATTAATGAGCAGAAATTCTCCTAAAGAAGAACATAAATAGGACTAAACAACTTCATGAAGAAACTAAGTGTTGACTGAAATACTGCCTAATGTGCATGTTTGGAAATATAATTGTGTACAATAAATATTGATTGAAAAACCATCGAAAGTGTATTAATCTACTTAAATATTAACTGGGAATAGGGAAAGGGACAGATGGTTTCTAGAGAAGGTGAAATCTGAATTGACCTAGAATGAGTAAAATTCTTAATAGGTAGATACTAGAGAAGGGCATTCCAATCACTACCACCACCGCCGCCATCATCATCGTTACTGACATTTTTTCATGCTTACTATAAACTAAGCATGATACTAAGTAGCCCATATGCATTATTTAACCGCACCTCATGTCAATATTGTGTGACAAGTATCATTCCTAGCTCCATGTTATTGATTCGGACACTAAGGCACTGAATCAGAAACTTGCCCAAGATTACTCAACTATTAAGTCATAGAACAAAATATGAAACACAGCGATCATGCTCAATTAAAAAAAAATATTTTAAAAGAACTGGTTGAACAAACAATAGCACATAAGGGGAAATGTGTAGAATTTGAAGAAAATCATAGATTAATATGGCTAGACACTGACAAGTGTTTAATCTCTAGAGATAGAATCACATTAAATTACGGAAGGCTTTAAATTCTTTCACCAAATTTGCTTTTATAGGAGTATTCTGGGGTTAGTAGAGAATTATCAAAGGTTTCTCAATAATTGGTATAAAATCTGACTTTAGGGGGCAAGTTTGGAGATAATGAACAGGAGCTGCACATGACTTAAATTTTGCTGATATTTTCAGTTCTCTTCTCTTCTTTACAATTTATTTACCCACTAAAGAACTTAGCATTCAATTTAATTTTAGTTTAATGCAGATTCTGAAATAATGTAACCCATGATAGCCCCAACAAACATGAAAAAAATGGATTCAATTCATTATAGACTAGTAAGTATATAATAATAGTGAATCTTGCTAATTTTATGAAATTATTATTGTCCAAATCTCCTTTTTCTATGGCAAACATATATAGTTGTCTCTAATTACTGAATGTGTTTATCAGCTGCATCTTTATTAAATAAAGAAAAAAACTAAATAGATTTACTCTGCATAAATCTTTTTCCTCCACTCCAGGCAAGCTGCAATTAGCAGCCGAAGCAATATTGAAACGGGCTTAGAAAGAACAATCAAAGATGTGTGAATTATGTGTATAGCTGAGTTTAATTAAATCCCTTTGCAGAGAGAAATGGAAGCGCTAATAGTTACTCACACTTTTCAGCTGCTCATATCAAACCCCTAACAGAACCCTCTGAAGGAAATTGCAAAAGGTAGAAATTCTGCTCTGGGAAAGCCAGCTGAAGTTCAACTCTTAAAGGACTCAGACCACTCATGTGAATAGTCTCCAAACCTTGTTGTGGTAGAGATATATTACTAAAAGTTAATTGTTTGTAGTTAATTATCCTTATCCATTAAATTACTGAGTTGCTTAATAAGACATGGTTAATATTTTGGAAATAAATCAAAAGTATACACACACACACACACACACACACACACACACACATTTTCCCAGTTTTAATTTCTAATTTCCACACACAATCGGTTTTGTAAGCCATCCCAAACTCTTTAAATACAGGGCATAGTTGAAATATACTATAGAAAAATGAAAGAAAAGGACTTCCAATTTCTGGCCTAGCATGTAAGAAGCCTGAAAATTATCACCTGTAAACTGACAATAGGAAAAAAAGCTGAACAAACTAAAACTCAGCAATGCTACTAATTCAGTAAGACAAGAGAAGAAAATAAAAGATCTACCGATCAGGAAAGACGGAATAAATTCTCTTGTTTTCAGATGTCATGACTATCTACGTAGAAAATTCAAAAGATTCAAGAAAAGAATTCATTAAACTAATAAACAATTATAGCAAGGTTGCAGGATGCAAGGTAAATATACAATTGTCAATTGTTTTCTGTATACCAGCAATAAATAATTGAAATTTGACATTAAAAATAAAATACCATTTCTGTTCACCACAAAAAAATTAAACACTTAACATAAATCTAACAAAATATGTACCACATCCATGTGAGGAATATTACAAAACTCTAAATGAAGAAATCAAAGATCTAAATAAATGAAGAGATATTCAATGTACATAGTATACTTAATATTGTCAAGATATCAGTTCTTCCCAACATGATTTATAGATTCAATACAATCCTAATAAAAATTCCAGCAAATTATTTTGGAGCTATTGACAAACTGGTTCTAAACTTTATAGGGAAAGACCTTGAATAGCCAACACAATATTGATGGAAAAGAATAATTTTGGAGGAGTGACTAGAGAGTTCTCGTATCATCCTTCACCCCTCCTCATCATCCCTATTATTAGCATCTTGCTTTAGCTTGGTATATTCGCTATAATTAAGGAGCCAATACTGATACATTATTATTAATGAAAGTCCATAGTCTGCATCAGGGTTCAGACTTTGTGTGGTACATTCTATGAGTTCTAACAAATATACGATGGCTTGGGTCCACTAGTACATTACCATACAGAATAGTTTCAATTACCCAAAATTCTCTGTAGTCTACCTAATCCCCATCTCCCTCTTCAAGCCCCTAACAGCCATTGATCTTTTTTACTGTGTCCATGGTTTTGCTTTTTCCAAAATATCATACAGTTGGAATCATACATTATATAGCCTATTCAGAGTGGCTTCTTTCGTGGAGCAAAAAGCATTTAAGTTTCCTCCATATTTCTTCAAGGCTGGATAGCTCATTTCCTTTTACCACTGAATAATATTCCACAGTTTATCCTTCATCTAGATTAGGATATCTTGGTTGCTTTCAAGTTTTGGCAATTATGAATCAAACTGCTATAAACATGGATGTGTAGACTGTTATGTATATATTCTTTGGGTATATATGGTTTTTAAAATAATAATCTAATTTCATAAAAGTATTATATTAATTAAGGGCCTCCCTGGTGGCGTGGCGGTTAAGCACTGCGCTGTGGCGCTGTCGGCAGCGGTGACGCGATTTCGATGCCCGACTGGGGAGATTCCCACATGTTGCAGCAGACCTCTCCTGCCTCGCCCGCTGCTCCCCTCAGCAGTGTATTTCCATCCATCTGCCTGTTCTGCTCCCCACTCTGTCTCTGGTGAACCCTCTTGCCACCCCACACCTCTGGCCTGTACCCCAGCTTGCATGCATAAATAAATAAATCTTTAAAAAAAAAGTATCATATTAATTAAAAAGTAACAATTCGAAGAATCCTATGTGCAAATTTATGGCAATAATAAATCACAGGGATGAATTTTATTAAAGTATAGTCAATTTGCAAAGGAAACAGAACAGTATACCACATCAAATATAGAAAGCATTGAAGGTTGTTAAAGATACGACTTTCAAAAAAAGCCGCCAGTATCACGTTTTTTTTTAGATGAAGTAAAATAATTGTCCTATATATAAGTACAAGCTTTTAATGTTATCTGTCTTCTGCGCTTTTCCTGCAAGTTTGCTATTAAAATACATTAAACTAAGAATAAAATAAAATAAAAGTAAAACCTATTCAATTCAAACACAAACTCATGCCACTTGCAGCAACCTGGGTGGAACTGGAAGGGATTGTGCTAAACAAAATAAACCAGAAAGAGAGCAATAAATGCCAGATGATGTCACTTATATGTGGAATACAGAGAAACCAATATAGAGAAGGATCAAAGACAAACCCTTGAAGCCAACCTTTGAAAGCTGACCATAGATTCGAGACATGGGGCAGGGGTGTGAGACAGGGTGGGAGAGAGCACCATGGATTATGGTGGAGGACTATGGGTACTTCTGTGGTAGGTGCGCTATGGTTACTACACCTGAGGAGGAGGGAAATCCTACACTTCCAAAACACTAATGAGGTTGCAAACCAGTGATACTTCAATTTAAAAAAAAAAAGTAGGCCCTATTCAAAGCAATAAGAAATTTTTTTTAATTAATCATGATTAAATTCATTGCTTATGTAAAAATTTATTTAATTTTGTCATCCCCTCTCATACCCAAATACATCAGATTTATTAACCAATGTGCAAAGAGAAAATTAATTCCTAATACCATATACCTCCATTCCAAATAATGAAATAACATCTAAGTTTCTAGAATGGTGCTTGTTATGCACCATCCTTGGAAGAGATGAGACTGTGTTATGCAGTTCAGAGGAGAAATTATGTTTGAAAAGACATAGAGTAGACCTTAAGCTTCACTAAGGCACAGGGATAGAATTTATGCTTCATGCCTGGTGCTGTAATAAACACGAGGTGTTCAGTCAACTGATATCTGCTCAGCATTCATTCAGATCCATCTCTACCCTGGGAAAGGCAGTCTTTCCATCTGAAACAAAATGGGATGACTTTGGAACAAAGCAGGGGAACTATTACTTTCTGCATTCTTATATTTCAGTGACAAAAATGTTATAAGAAGTTTGAAAGCACTGGGCATTTGGACCTCATAAGTAGTCAATTCAGGTAACTGGAATTTTTTTTTTAGGTGGAAATATGGATTCATACCAATGAAAAAAGAAAACAATAGTATCTATCAATGCTCAAGTCTCTTTGATTGCTCTCTAGTCTAGGTAAATATATAACACATAAGTACAATATATGAGCTGTAATTTTGAGCAATTTTCCTTATTTTCTAAGCACTAGATCTGATTAAATTGACTATTTGACTAACAAAAACCCCAATAATTACAACTGGGAATTAGGTAAAGCACCTCTGATTAGTTGTTGATATGCTTTATTTTGGAAACATTATTTCTCTTATGAGGTTGGAAATGTGTCAGTAAGTTACTTACCCAAATCTTAGTTATGCCACATTGGTCACTATAAAAAGCTAAGGGCTGTATGATCTCATATCCTAATCTTAGTGCTTAACACACTTAGTATCATTAATAAAGACCTTTTGCTCCCTTTGTTATAACAACTTCCTCATTCATCATATACCCTTGATACTGAGTTATTTACTAATTTAAGTCTGTTGTTAAGAATCAACCATTCTTCAAATTCCCAGTGTCATGTGTACATTCTTCTCCATTAAATCCAAAAAGAAATAATTGTCTGAGGACTTCTGTGATGTCCACCAGAAGTAACTTTCAATTCTATCAATATTCTCCTGGATATCTGGGCTCAGTTGTTTTATGGATTTCTTAAGGCTACACTAATTAATCACTGTCTTTAACTTTGCATTTCTGCATAGTATAGAATTACAGGAGGAAAGTATGTATGTGTGTACGTGTGTGTATATGTTCTCTAATTCAATACACAGCAAGATAAAACAACCACCTATAAATTTATACATATTCTTCTAGAAAAGATCAATTTCTAGAAAATTTGGAGGCCAAAAGAAAATACTTTTAACAGTGTACAAATAAGGCTTTTCTGCTAAAATTACGATTTTTCAAATTGCCATTTGCAACAACTTACTTCCACATAGTGCTGCCCTTAATTATCTGTTTTACGTTTGGATTTTAAAACCTGAACCAACTAGAACCATGGGATGGATAGGTGATCTATGACAGGAGGGCGGGGTAAAGAAAGCAAACCAACGCACTGAAACAAAACTCAAACCTGGAGATATACCAGTGTAATCTTAAGTGATTGCGTCTCAATATTTCCATCCTAGCATCTGACTCATCTCATTGAATACCACTTCTCTGCCAGCTTTCCCAGGAAGACAATCAGGAACCTACAAGAACAGTTTAGGGGCTAGTTCTGAGAGACAGACACATCTAGGTCTGAATTCCACATGTTCACTTACTAGATAGGTAATCTAAAAAAAAAAAAAAAAAAAAACTTACCCAACCTAATTCTCAGATTTCTTATCTGTAAAATGTTGGATAATAATATCTACTTTTCTGTAACCTAAGTTGGGAACAGGCAGGAAAAGAGGTTAATGAGGAGCAGATAAAAGAGATGGCCAAAGTCCAGGATTTTGTTTTGAATGGTGGGATTATGGGTGCTTATTACATTTTTAAAATCAGTGAATAAGTATCTAAATAAACATGGGTCATGAATGAGCAAAGGATATTGTTTACTTTATAATGCTGTTGTAAGATTTAAATAACATTTAGCACATGTTTGGCACATTTTTTTTCTTTTTCTTTTATATATATATTTTACATCATTCTTCCTTTTTGTAAATGTGTGCTTTCTCTTCTCAGGTGTAGTCCCTATAAAATTCCCACCACCAATTCACCCTTGCACCATCACCAAAGTCCCTTGTGCTCTTCCCTCCCCTGTTTCGATCCCTCTCACCCTTCTTCCCCTCCACTGCAGAGTGTCTCTGACTAGTAGTTGCCTGTTAATTTTGTTTTTGAACTTATTATAATTATTTTTTTTCCCTGATCCCTTATTTGGTTCTTCTTATTTCCTCCTAAAAGTGAAAACATCCAATATTTTTCTTTTTCTTTCTGGCTTATATCACTGAGCATAATCCCTTCCAGTTCCATCTGTGTTGCTGTGAATGGCACGAGTTTATCTTTTTTGATTGCTAAATAGTATTTAACTGCTCTATAAAGATAGTGCATTATGATGACTGGGTAAGCAGCAGGGATGTAGGAAGAGGTAGAACAAGGTAGAACACAACTTCTTAAAAAGTACACAGAAGAAATGATGTTGTCTTCTAAAACCTGGCCCTTTCTATTTACTAACCTAAAATTCAGGAAACTGATATTGTATCTAAATGACTAGACTCCTTTTTACAAAGTGTATCATTAGTACACATTTAAAAGTCCTAGGAGATAAATAACCTAGAGTCACAGTACTAATTAAATAGTTGCATGTTTACTTGCTTTCTATATAAAGCAGGGTTTTGCCTTCAAGAAATTTGCATTATTTGAGGTACTGAAAGAAACAATACTAAGACATGAAGCAATTACAAACCTAGAATGCACTAGAATGTTTGATGAGACTAATTCCTAAAGGGAGTTCAGAGAAAAGAGAAGACTTCCTAGAATAAGAAGCTGTGCTGCAAGAATGGCAGAATTTGAAAATACATTGAAAATTGGGTTGAGCATAATCCCATTTTTAAATGAGGGAGTTTTCTTTCTATTCTTTCGAGAACATGGGGGTGATGTCAGTCCCTTACAGCCATTACTTTTGCATTACAAAAGCAATATGCCCAGGGAGAAAACGAGAATAAGGTAGCCAGTTGACCCCATGTTGTATGAAACAATTTCACTTTCTTGCCTCTTAAATACTAATCTAATTTTAAAATAGTTTCCAAAATTCTCCCTAGAGACACAGGACAGGCACAGAGACAGAAAAGAAGTGCCAGAAATTGGGTCAAGTGTGATGTTTGGTTGTATCTGAGGCTCAGTACATGAGAACATGAACAACTCTAGGGTACTGGATAAAGAGAGATAACATAAAGAAGAAAATGAACTTTAAAGGTAGTAAGAGACAAAGTAAAAACAGAGAAATAATTTTGTCATTTTTATGGGCTATTAGAAGGTGGTATAAAAACATAATTTTGATAAGACAAAAGTCATTTCAATTAGCCAAATTTCCAAATAGTGAAATTTGATTGCACATAACATAATTTCATACACCACACACATACACATGCACATACTCAATACCCGCAGATCAACAGAATAAGAAAATTTACATGAAAATAATAAATTAATGTCCCCTTCTACTCTGAAATTAAGATCCTCTTAAATAATTTTACTTACTTCAATGAGTAATCATCCTAGGAAATACACCACTGAACTAAGAAATAATTAATGTAACTATTCAGACAAGAATTCCAATGTTGCATGAAGGATTTTCTTGTGGCAAAGTTTTATAGACACTACTCTTAGATCTGAAATACCAGTATAGGAAAAAGTTAGTAGTGATTTCAATGAAACATGTGAAATTATAAAAAAAATATAGTGTAAACTGATCTAGACGATTCAAATTTTTACCCCCAATACAACCGAGGACACAAAGAATTTTGATAAGTTTTATTTATTTATTTTTTTAATATATATTTTTATTGTTATTTATGTCTTTTACATTTTGCATTCCCCTAGGATAGCCCACCACCAATTCACCCGTGATCCATCTCCATGGTCCCTTGTGTTCTTTTCTATTCCATTTTGTGCCCTTTCCCTT